>JADNRV010000267.1:0-65461 GCA_015499995.1 Flammula alnicola
TTTTGCCACTCAGGACACGCCTTATCGTCTATATTTTAGGTATATTCTCCATGGAAGGCGCGGCCCACAAAATGCAGCGCAGGCTTATTGGCCCAGCCTCACCCATCAGTCAATTAACAGATGACACCAGCCTTTTTCGAAAAGCGGATGAACTGTGCGATCGCTGGAGGGATATTGCCGCTGAACAAAAATCCGCAGAATCTGACCGCTTGGTTTTAAAACGTGAGGTTGACGACGAGCCGTCAAAGTCGTTGAGCGTCGTTATCGATGTAGCTCACTGGATATCACGCGCATCTTTTGACGTGATTGGACTCGCTGGATTCAACTACGACTTCCACGCCCTACGAGACGAATCGGAAGAGGTTTATGGCGCGTATCGCCGTATGTTCGACATTGCAGATAAAGGGTTGGGATTACGAGAGATCTTAGAGTTGTACTTCCCAATTCTAAGAAAGATATGGGTAAGTTGGGAAATTCGTGCTGTCCTAAATCCGACCTAAACTATGCTACAGGTCAACGACGACATCAAAGTAACCAATGAATCGTTGCGAGTTATTGCCCGTTCCGGCAAGGCCATCGTTGCAGAGAAAAAGGTTGCTTTCCGAGAGGCTCAGATTAACGGCAATGAAAACAAGGATTTATTGACTCTTCTGAGTGAGTTTTATCCCGCCTAACATCCATCTCGCATGCTGAATATCTGCCTCCTCTAGTCAAGTCCAATCTATCCAACGATCCTTCTAAGCAATTGACAGACCAAGAACTACTTGATCAATGCTCCACATTTCTTCTCGCCGGCTCGGACAGCGTTTCTGTCGCTACATCATGGTGTTTCCACTTCCTCGCCCTTCATCCTGAAATCCAGACACAGCTGCGGAAAGAGCTCAGCGCAATGCGTCTAGCATCTGACGACGATCTTTCAGACTCCTCCACGGACTCTGGATTCCAAGATTGCACCTCGAAAACTCGTTGGGAGGCCATTGAAAGCTTGTCTTATCTTGATGCAGTGGTTCGTGAAACTCTGAGGTTTTGCCCTCCGGTCCATGCCACTATCCGCGTTGCCACTCGAGACGATCTCATCCCCATATCTCGTCCAATCACATTGTTAAATGGCGAGACGGTTGGGAAAGATGCGTCTGGTCATGTGAAGATCCGCAAGGGCACATATGTGCATATACCCATAGAAGGATTCAGCTATAGCGAAGACGTGTGGGGAGCAGATGCGTTGGAATTCAAGTAAGCCCTCGTATATTTTCCCCGCCTAAAACTTCGTCCTAATGCATGGATCAGCCCTAACAGGTGGAAAGGTGTCCAAGACTGGGACTCCTCCAAGCCAGGCATAAACAACCTGATGACATTTGGTTACGGACCTCATTCCTGCGTGGGATATAGGTTCAGCATCGCCGAGATCAAGGTGTTCATTGCGACTTTACTACCCCATTTCGAGTTCCGTCCTGCGGAAGGAGTGAAAATCGCTAAATTCAGTACGATCCTTACGCGGCCTTACGTGGCTGGGAAGTGGAGTGAGGGCACCAAGTTGCCGCTCGTTGTTCGTGAACTCAAGTAGATTGTGATATTCATGCTGCATTTATCTGTATCCATAGTTATATATACCAGTGGGCATTGTATTGTATTTTTAACTTAGTCTTACTTATTGGAACAAGGAATAGGCTTCGCATTTGCGACCTAAAACAAGAATGTTGACATACATGTGATTGAACCAATGTAAGGAACGAGCAGCGCTTCAGCATGGTATAATCGAGGTTGACGCTAATGACTTCGTCAATATTTCGATGACGGAATCTTCAGAATCAGAATCCAATCCTTCCACATAATTCTTGGCCGAAGACGACGCATCTTGTTTAGAGCGGGGTGAATCTGAAGATAGCATTCAGTCAAAAATTTCACGAGTCCTATGATATAACAACCTTGGGGCTTCGCAGCCGCCATGCGACTTAGCTTTGGTGTGGCGGGTTTGCGCTTTGAAGTAAATAAGGGGATGAGCTTTCCTTCTTTACAAGCGCCGCACACTACGTGAATAAATAAATGTCAGAAACGCTTTCATGCTCAAAAAATTAGGGTATGTAGGCGCACCGCATTCTTCCGGTTTTATAGACTTGCTGAATCGGCCATATCTATAACATGCAAAAAATAAATACGATTCCGAGCAGCAGTAAACCGAACTATACATTTTAGAGCACTTTTCGCATTCTGAACCATAAATCATATAAGCTATATCCTGGTTAGGTGAAGACTGAAACTTACTCCATTCAAAGGGATAGGAAATCTCATAATCATGTTTGATCTAGAGCCAGTCCTGCATTCAATTCAAATAGTGAATAAAGAAATGGGATGACCGACCGAAACATGGATATCGGGACGTTTCTTCATAACACGAGCTGCCCTACATGATGTATGAGGCGAATAAACCAGGCTTCTAGTTCATCCTTGAAAACAGAAGGGTCACATACCAACTTTTGAAAAGCTTTCCATGGTGTTCCTCAATTTTGTTGTCAATGATCCATGTTGCTAGATGGCACATTTCGTGAGACAAGGTATTCCTAATCCTTTCTGATAAAGGTCGGGTTCAATATCAATGTTTTAGCTTTTCAAAGTAGGTGGAGAACATCATCATACCTTCACAATCTAGGATCTTTTCGGCCAACTCAATTTCGGTGGTCTGAACACCTTCCCGAGAGCTACGTAGATATAATCGGCCGTTCTGCATGAACTGGTTATCCTTCGAAGACGTACCGATGGAATTTAGCTTTCCCTGCTGTCGTCAACAGTCGCTTGTTCCAGTTAAGTTTCGTGTCCTCGGGTAGTCCCTGCCTAAAAACTGACTTATTAAGATCAGTAAATACTCTCTGTGCGTATTCGTGTCGTTTCTGGAGTTCCGCCGCCAGTTGTGCCTTCTTGCTATTTGAACGGGGAGTTCCTGCAGCAGCCTTTCCTGTTAGACGTTGGGAGGGAGGTGTCGAGGTGGTTACAGTGTTGTCCGAGAGACCTGCAGTATTATTTATGAGTGCTTGGGTGGCCAGGCTCCTATTCTTCTTCGGAGTACTAGGCGCCTGGTTGTCGGGCACGTTTGACGGATTTCTGTCGTTCTTCTTCTTCGATTCAACACGCAACGGTGTTCTAGAATTCCTTGGCTCATCACTGAGAGTATATTCAGCAGATGTAAAAGCCCAGAAATACACTGATAAGCTCACAAAATAATTATAGATTCGTCAACACCAGCTCGACTTGAGCTTGGTGGAGGACTTTCCCTGCGCCCTCTGGTTGGTGTCTTCAACCCAGTGGCTTTCGTCCTTATAACTGCGACGTCAACCGAACTATCTGACAGTTCAATTATCTCAACCCCAGAATCCTCGTCAGAGCTCTCGATTATGCGACTGCGGGAGTAGAAAGGTTGTCGTTTGCTGGGATTTTGAGTACGGACCCTTTGTGATCTGGCAGAAATGTCCGATGACTGGCTTGCTACACCGAAGAACAAGCACCTCACCTGTCCTGATTCTGATTTATCCTGGCATGGTCTTCGTCACTATGTCTGCTCGTCAATGCCCGCCAGATCCAGTCCAAGTGTGACGGCAAACCTTTCATCAGAGGAGATTTCAATCACTTCAATGACTTTTCTGGGTTCATGAACATCCTGTCTGAGGAGAGTAAGATATGCGAAGCTATAGGAGAAAATGTTTAACTCATACTGTTGTCGTTCCTCCTCACTATCTGGAATGACCTCAGAGCCGCTTGAAGTTCGAGGATGCAGTAAAATTGTGTGAAATGGCGGTCCTTTTTCTGGCGAATTGACCGATTTATTGGGGCTTCCTAGGCTTTCTACAGGCATAGGTGGTAAATGGGGTCAATAGTCGATAATGAGATAGGAATTGTGCATAAAGCAGAAAGCAAAGTTACAACGCGAAAGCAACTAGGCATCATGTGATCGCGTCCTGACTGAATTAGGCAAAAGGCCGGCTGACCGCGGTCCGGCGAACTTCATCTTGCGGCGCGTCCGGGATTTGGATGTGCACCAGGCGCTTCAGGCTGACAATCTGTACGAAAGGAATCTGACGATTGGGGGAGGAGAGCTATTTCATTCGCTCTTGTGTTTATCAATCCGGAGGGTGTAACCTTCCCCAACACTGGGAATGAAATGACCACAAGGTGAAATCCTCTGGATTGAAACCTTCCCCCACTGAAACACCTTTCTACAACGGAACCATGTTTTAAGAATTAATGTCGTTTGTTTAACCATCGGGTGCTTGTTGGTGCTTTAATTGATTGTAATCGTTCAGATCTGGTATGCTTGGCGACCGCCAGGCATTGAAAACGCCGGCTGTCGCAATAATCATTGATAGTAGTTCCCTCTGCCAAATCGACGTTCCATTCTTCTTGGCGTTCCAGGCAGTTTTCGAAACTTGAAGCCTGAGTTTGATGTACTTGCCAAGTTGCTGTTTGTCGCAGAGGGATTAATGGTGTATTTCTTCTGAGCCAGCATACACGGACGACCAGTTCGAATTAGGCTCAAAGCTGTATGTATAGACGTGTTCCGGAGATGTCACCCAAACGTAAATCTGAGGCTGAACTCTGAATGGGATTCGTGAATCATATGCCTAGAGCATGATGCTCATAGCACCCGGCATCGCAGGTGTCAAGGACGGCGGATGCCTCACGTTATTTGGGGAGAGCGCAGCCCTCCTACATGGTAGCGGGACTGATCGTGTGGTCATCGACACATACTTCGCACTGTTCGACTGCACGCCCTCATTATATGAGTACATATTGCAGTGACGTCATGTGAATAAAAGGTCGCCATAGGTCCTTCTATGTCGCTCAGATTTGCACCGTGCGTTGGAGGAGGGCAGCGCCGAAAACATCTATATTTGTTTCGTCTATCGAATCCATACTGTCGTAGGTAATACACGTCGACATAGACTGGTATCTATATCTAGTTTTGGGGAAAGACAAAATTCCGCCTATAGCGGTGTCTTTAATCTCGAGATGCTCGTAAGTGCGGTCTGGGCCCCTTTGGGTCAGAATCTACCAGAAAAGATATACTTCGATGAGTTTAAAAAACCCTTGAAGAATACACAATGGTAGTGCACACAACGTACACATCGAAATGTTGAAAAATATTTGCCAATATACAAAATTCAGGGCGTGGTGGGTGGGTCAAAAGGAATTTTGCTGGGCGGGGTTGAGCTGAGCGCGGGATGAACAGATAGCGATTGCGTCGTCTAAGTAAACGACTTAGAGAAGCACTCGCACTCGCACTCTTTCATCACATAGAACTTGTTCTCTGTCACACTCGTGATGTTCGTGTGACTTAGAACTTCAATCTATGTCGCTCAGATTTGCACCGTGCGTTGGAGGAGGGCAGCGCCGAAAACATCTATATTTGTTTCGTCTATCGAATCCATACTGTCGTAGGTAATACACGTCGACATAGACTGGTATCTATATCTAGTTTTGGGGAAAGACAAAATTCCGCCTATAGCGGTGTCTTTAATCTCGAGATGCTCGTAAGTGCGGTCTGGGCCCCTTTGGGTCAGAATCTACCAGAAAAGATATACTTCGATGAGTTTAAAAAACCCATAAAAGTTAGGAGCCCAACGACGCTTTAAACGATATCGTTGAGAAAAAACCCCAAAAAACAGGAGGTGAGGCTCACCAGTCAGATACGTCGCGGCATTGTCCATCGTATGAAGGAATCCAAAACGGGTGTGTTTTGGAGGTATGGTGACAAAATGTCAGCATATTTCCTCAAGTAGCGCAAGAACGCGTCGCTTGACCAGCGGCCTTGCACTTTTACGACCTCGAAAGGTACCCCTCGCAGCAAATATTCGAGCACACTGCCAATGCGAATGCTGTGGCCTTGAACAGGTGAGTGTCCAGTAGCCGCCGCTGCGAGGTTAACGCGACGTATAAAAATGTTGCGACTTAGAGGGCGCCAGGAGCCATCGGAATGTCGATATGCAAAAAGGTGATAATCCGTGGAGGGCTTGTTGACGATGAAGTGATTTCGGAGTGCAGCTGCAGGATCACAGACTCCTGGCTGTGGTGCCCAGTGTGCATCTTCGCCAGCAGATTTACCTATCTTCGTCCATGGGATGTGGAAAGAGGCAGACGGGAGGTTGTCAGCTCCCGAAACATTGAAAACGACGTTTGCGGGTGTGATGTGAATTCCGGGCTTGAAACCATGTAGTGAAGGAACCGTGAATTCACCTAGACGTGCGGAAGACCAGAAGGTCGTAGTTAGGCAAGCAAACACAGCCGCGTCGAGAGGAACATTAAGGTCGAAATGATCTCGCATGCGTGTTATCGATTCCAACAGCAGTGGAGGCCGTGGAGGCCGCTTCGACGCAGGAGGAGCAAGGCGCTCAGCTGCATCAAGCGCAGCTTTAAATCTCGTTTTTTTCACAGACCCAGGGCATACCATGAATCGTGTGCCAAGCCTTCACGCCGTACGCATAATTCGTCAAAGCGGTGCCAGCGAAGGATCCTGCACAGCTGGAAATAAACTCTAGGATCAATGACTCACTGACAGGGCCTCGTAAATGTTCAGGAAGTGGTGGGTTTTTGTTGTCACAAAAGACATGGAACACCAAAAGGCCTGTTCCATAGCAACTCTTAGTACCAGGAGCCCAAGCGTGGCTCATAAGATCCAGTAAGCGAGCCGCGGCATCAGGAGAAGACAGTTCATAACCTAAACCAGCAGGGGCCGAGGGCGGCGAGGGAATCCAAAGACGCAGCCTGTCTTCACAAGGGCAATGTGGTCTGTGGATAGATCGTGCAGGGATCAACCCAGGCTGGTAAGGTCTAGGGACCGTCTCAGGATGGGTCGCCGGCAAAATCATTGGTGCATCAAAACGCTGCCTCGGCGTAATCGCAGGAGGCCCATTCGGGGCGGATGTCCCAGTCATCACTGCACCCAGGTCTGTGGTGGCCGTCACCATGGCGGAGGACCGGGCAAGGTGAGGGGAGTTTTCCGGCTCTCTGGAGTTGGAGCTCAGCAGGTGTGAGAGGGTCGAGGGCGTCGACGAGGAAGCCTGCTGCGCAGGAAGGTATGGGGAGGGGTGGGAGGAGGAGGTCAATCGAGCTGAAGAGGCCCCTTGAAGGAGCGTCGGCTGGGTTTGATTTGCTCGGAACATATGCAGTGTGGATGCAGCCGACGGAGCCAAAATGCTCGAGTTTGTCGAGTATGGATTTGAAAACTTCATTGACCTGGACATTTCGGCTTCTCGCATTCCACCATCCCTCGACAACGCCCTTGTTGTCGCCGTAGAGTCTAATGTGGTCACCCGGCTTGCAGAAAAGAAGGGCGGCGTCGACGAGAAGTTCGAAGCCGATGGCTTCGGCCCATCCGATGTCGCGGACACCATTGAGTGTCTTCCACCCTGGAAGCAGACGCCAAGCTCGCCAACGGTCTCCAATGACGATTGCAATGCCGACCTCGGAGCTGGCATCAGAGAAGGCTCCAATGTCGAGGGCGTTGACCATGACAGGAATGGGGCGCTCAACGAGCTCCCGACGTAGGCGCATTTCCCACCACGCCAAGTCAGGCGCAATAGATTTGGTGGCATGACGTGGGACATGAGGAGATGTCGAGTAAAGGCCCAACATGCCTTCGAGACCAACGAGACGCGAGCGCCCAGAGGGGATGACAAGCGAGGCATGTAAAAGACGGCCATAGACACGCTGGACATCATTGAGAGCATGGGTGGCACGAGATTGCCATTCGGAGATGCTATCCAAGTACTTCTGACGTTTCGACAAGGGAAGTCCGACAGTTCTGTGCTCGAGGTCCCACTGTAACCCAATGTAGACGACCGAAGTTGAGAAAGGGACGTCTTTTGACTTTTCCCAAGGGATGCCCAGCTTCGTGGAAACTCTGTCAATGTCGTCGAAATTGTAGGTATAGGCTTGGTCTTCCGGAGGACGAGGACTGTCATTAGAGAGGTCACGAATGGGAAAAGTGAAATTTTCGATAGCTTCGAAGCCTGAGCCATCAGCCGCAAAACCATCGCCAAACCAAAGACGGCCACCTGACTGATGGCTGCCTTGGTGTTGAACGAGACGCCTATAGTTCTCCCGAATTCTGTTATAGTCGGTGAGGTAACACGTTTGAATGCGGAAAAATACGTTATCGTCCACCCACTTATGCAATGGACCAATTCCTCGTGCACGGAATAAATCAGCGCCACTGTCGCCGACACAACCATAGGTGCCACCAGAGGGACAGGCACCAAAAGCGCAGCAGGTGTCAACGCAGAAGGCGTCATGACCGACTTGTACGACTCCGGAGTTCCACTGGGAATGGTGTAGAGGAATGGTCCGGTATGCCTCGCGAACATCTCGGACAGCAGCTTGGGACCCAGGTGGGAGAGCACCAATAACTGCGCAGGTAATTTGAAATGTGCCCCAAGTGCAAGGAAAGTCAGCCGCGCGGACAGCGGAGTTGATGGATGGGTTTGGAAAGTCTCGAGTTGGCGCTTGTGGGAAGGAAAAGTTTTGAATGATTCTGTATTTGTCGACGCGACCTTGCTTCGGAATGATGGAGAAGGGAGAGGTTTGGAAAGGTCCCATGAGTTGTTCAAGTTGAGTGCGTGAGAATGGCCCAATATATCGACCTTTGTCGAGTTCGCTGGCAATGATAGTGTCGAAGTGTGAGTGGAATTCTGATACTGAGGGTCGATTAGGGGGAATTTGAGTGCAGCGGATGGGCGGAAAGTTGACACGAAAACCATATCGTAAGCCGGACACAACGTTAGAGTACTTGTCGAGTATATGCGCGTCGGCGAGAGCATCTCGCCAAGCACGCCAGAGGTATGGTGTCGTGGGTTCAAGCTTTCTGCGTTCGAGGACATGTGTTGGCGCCATGGGAAGAGGCATTGCAACCGGAACATTTGTGGCGATCGCTGTGGCGACTGGAGGTGCAACCTCTGGCGGTTTGCCACTCGAGGCAAAAAGCCTGTCCCGACGACCTGCTGAATAACTCCCCTCTCGCATTTCGGCAACATATGGTATCTTGTGAATTGTCCCAGATGCGGGTAGCATTGCAGATGGAGAAGCGGTGTGAATGGCGCCCAAGGCAGACAGCACAGACCTTGGCGCTTGATTGGCCTGTGCCCTTGAAAAAATCCGACTTCCCATTGCCTGTCCGGACAGGAGAAGCTGACCGACGACGTCTGCCAGCATAAGGCGAAGGTGAACGAGCGCGTCCGCGTTCAGGGGCCTTGCTCCGACGCGAGTCCACGCTCATTTCAACGCGGCGGTTCTAAAAACACGCGCGGAACCCAGATGAATGCATATATTCCATCGATGTGCGCCGTTCGCAGTTCCGAACGCACATCGGAAGCGACAATTACGCGCATTCACAACATACGTGGTTCGCAGTTACACACATAGCGGTTGGAAAGCAAGAAGAATATGAAAACGAGGAGAAGTCAGTATATTCTGGTTTTTGAGTTAGATTTTGAGACGTACACGTTCAACTTCGCCCCGCTGGAAAAGCTCGTCGCGCATATCAGCCTCGACCTGGAGCTTACAGTCCGCAAGAATTTTCTCGTCAATTTTCGCTAGGCTGTACAGTTTCGTGGTCGGATTCGCAGAATTGGCCCGCGTGTGCCATTTCTGCCGCTCAATGTGTTGATAGAGAAGGAGAGCGCGTGTTTCTACTTCTCGCCGTGAACCTCGCCACTTGTGCCTTTGTAAGTTGTTCCAGAATTGGAGAAACATGTCGACGCGGTCCTCTGGCCAAGAAGCATCGACCATGGCTTGGATGAAACGAGGGGTCGCTACACAAAAGTCGTTGATGGAAAGGTCCTTGTCCTGTTTGACGTGGGAAGTGGACTTAGCCGAAGCGACGTCCAACCATTCGATGGAACCGTCATCATTTCTGATTAGCTTCCCGATGTTGTTACATTCGGCAGAAGGGTTGTAGTTCGTTGAGTCTAAACCTTCATTCGTGAAATGGTACAATGGGATGTACTCCCATTTTTTTAGTTTAGTGGCAATAGCAGGAGAGACAAGGTGATCTTCGGTATCGGGGATGTGAAGGTCGGCGTGAACAACCGCGTACTTGGATTTGTGTTTTCGCATGTCTTCCTTCTCGGCGTCTATGCGGTCTTGTTCCTTTAACTTCTCTGCCAAGGCGGCCGCTTCTAGTCGCTCCAAAGTAATTGCTTCCGCTGCCGCGCGCTCGGCATCAACGTCGTTGTCCCACTTGAGGATGGCGAGATCATTGGCCTTCTTCCAGGTCGCCTGGAGACCAGCAATGGCTTGTCCGTCGGTCAAACCTAAATCTGTAAACGTTTTTCTTTCGTCGCTGAAAGCATCAGATGCGTAGTCGGGACAAGTAAAAGCTCTAGGATCACTCATAGTGAATGAAAGAAGAAGGATCAAAAGGAATTTTGCTGGGCGGGGTTGAGCTGAGCGCGGGATGAACAGATAGCGATTGCGTCGTCTAAGTAAACGACTTAGAGAAGCACTCGCACTCGCACTCTTTCATCACATAGAACTTGTTCTCTGTCACACTCGTGATGTTCGTGTGACTTAGAACTTCAATCTACGGGCAGTCTGAGTTAGCGCAAACATAACGGGTCTCAGGAAAAGTCCTGTGAACCGATCAAACTTTGAAAGTCCGACCGTGAATCGTGAACCGCGCGCTGCTGCCAAAGCACAGCCACGCCTCAAATGGACTTCGCCATCGATTCACAACTTTTTGGCGTATGGGAACGGCGATTCACAACTTTGGACAGGTGCGATTCACAATTTGGACCCCTCGATTCACAATTTGGTTCACAACTTTTGGCAGGGAAATGGCCCGTATGGCGAAGTCTCAACAGACTTCGCCATTCCCACGTTGGACTTCGCCAGGCCTTCCCATCACCACACGACCATCGACGTCGTCCGGCCATCGCCATCGCATTTAATACGCCTCACATCCATCGTCCATCCACCCACCACATCACAGCTCACATCCATCACAGCTCATCACGGCACAGCTCATCGCGTTCATCATGGTCATCACGGCTGTATGGCCATGCCGTCTCGGTAGTCTCGATGCTCAAGACGCTCAAGACGATCACGCAAGGTAACCCACTCATTAGCATTAGCCTCATACCAGCTCGCCCTTTCGGGCACCATTCTCGCAATCTCTCCCTCAGTCAACGCCTCAACTGCTCTGTCTCTGGACCCGTTTCTCTGGACCCGTTTCTACCACCCCAATTCAATTGTCGACGTCGATTTAATCTCAACTCTCGCTACAATCGCTACAACACCTGCTCACCCTTTCTTCTCTTAAATCAAATCCACTCCGCCACTCAAATCATAGCTCAATATTCAATGGGCAGCTCAACGGGCATCGCGCAAGTTCGCGCAAGTTCTTCTCGGAGCTCAACGCATAGTTGGCAGTTGTGGCAGTTGTAGCTTACAGCCACGGACAGTTCAGCAGCTACGAACTTGAGGTACGTATATTGTTATCGTTATCGTTACGTCTTTTGCCAACCGCCGCCGCCCGCTCTCCTCCAGCTCTCCAGCGCTCCTGCCACTCCTTCCCTCCACCGCTGTCTGTTTGCGTGATGGCCGTCCCATCGCGTTCAACCACTGGTGTTCAACCACTGCTACCATTGTTCGACCACCGCTACCAGACCACCGCTACCGCTACCGTACCGCTACCAGTTACCATCGTTTGACCACTGCTACCCACCGCCGGCTGTCCCACACTGCTCCCACCACTGGCTGTCCCATCATTCAACCACCGCTACACCGCTACCATCGTTCAACCACTGCTCCCATCGTTCAACCACTGCTACACCGCTACCATCGTTCGACCACTGCTACCACCATTTGACCCACCTTCCCATCGCTACTTTGACCCACCTTCCCATCGCTACCATCACCGCTACCATCGTTTGACCACTGCTACCACCGCCCGTTTGACCACCGCTACCACCGCCGGCTGTCCCACACCGCTTCCACCGCCGGGTTGTCGTTCAGCCACTGCTACCACCGTTCAACCCCAACCCACCTTACCCATTCGACCTGCCTTACTGTTTGGCTGAAGCCATCGCGGGAGCACACGAGACGAGAGAGGGGCCGGCCGTCCCATTGTTTTTGTTTTATCGTTTTGCGTGATTGCGAGAGCTTGTGATTGCGAGAGCATGCGAGAGCTTTGCGTGATTGCGAGAGCACACGGAGCATGGAGAGAGCGAGCCTGTAGTAGTATTGTAGTAGACAAGATGTGAATAAAGTAAAAATATAAGTGAATATATATACGATGCTATCAAAGAAATGTGCTATCGAAGAAATGTATGTACATGACTGACTTATCATACATCATTTCCTCTCTCCCTTTCCTCTCTCCCTCTTCAGCCCCTCTCCCTCTTCAGCCCTTTCACCATTCGGAAGTCAACATGCGAGGTCCCGTTGGGTGGTGCCGCCTCACTCAGCCGCCTCAGCCTTAGCCGCCTCAGCCTTCTGACGACCCTAGAAATGGTCCAGTACAGTGTTCGCCTCGCACATATCACCGACACGAGTTGGGAATGATGGCCTCTAGTTGGGAATGATGGCCTCTATGGGAGACACGGCGGTGAACCTCTATGGGAGACACGGCGGTGAACCTCTATGGGAGACACGGCGGCGAACCTCGATGCAGGTTCGCCGCCGCACGGTGCCCCTCGATTCTTCCTGTGGCACTTCCTTTTACCCGCTCTCCTCGCTCCCTGAACCGTCGGTACCTCTGTCGGTACCTCTCTCTCTCGAGCGTGCCTGTCGCACCACTGCCCGTTGCATCACTTCTCGTGTCGCACGTTCAGCAGAGCCTCCTTTGCCCTCTCTCTCCCTCGTCTGCTCTCTCTCGCGCGCATTGCACCCCTTCTCGTGTCACGCGTTCAGCAACCTCAATGAGGAGCCTCGCAATGAAGAGCCGCCTCGTCCTCTTTCTCGCTGAATGACATTATTAAATTGTATAATAGATGAGATATGAGTAATATAGAAAGTAATATAGACACGAAAAATATGATACAAAAGAGCTATAAAGTGAAAGATATGATACAAAAGAAAGCATATTGTGAAGAAGAAGAGGAGGGGTGGCACATTGTAAGCGGAAATCTTGTGTATCCTGGTCTCTAATTTTTTTTCTTCGCCTGCGGCGCGCCCCCCTTCTTACTGCTTACCCGATTTAGGACTTCACCTGGGGTTTCCCGCGCCCCAGGACAGGTCACAACTTTTTCGTGAACCGTCCGCCAATTCACACGTCACAAGTTGTGAATTACCGCTTTAGACTTCTACTAGGGTTTCCAGGTCTCCACGATGTGCAACCAAACAAGCTCCCATGGCGGGCAGCATAAATTATGCAGGTCCCCATGATGGGCAACTAATCCGCTTCCACGCTGGAAGTCTTCACAATGGATAGTAGACCCGGCTTGAAATGCACAAGGGCTGTAAGATGTGGAGGCTTACCCTTTGTGGACTTCCTTTCTATAGTCACAGTAAACGCTGTTAAATACATAGAGACAAGAAAGTTATGTGGGGGTGGGCATCCACAGTTCGTCTGATAGGGCGCATGACTAAGCGCACAGCCACACGAAAGCGCGCCGCTCTCGCACAATTCAACATTTCAAGTTCTGAGTCGTCGTTCTTTCTCGTTCCAGCATAAATATTGTCCACGATGTACCCTTAATAATCAGGAGCTTTCACGAAATTTGTGGCTGCTGTACATGCTTTTTCTTCCTGCAATATTGGCGGGGCCACCCAAGATATAGGCTGTCACATGTGTGACAGATGTGCTTGTGTGATGTTTTTGACTGGTTGCTTCAGTACCATTTTAAAAAGGCATCTCGCAAGCTGGTTCTCTGCGGTTTGGCAAGTGCAATTTTAAAGTAGAAAGCTTTCGAGGCTTGGTTAAATATTTGAGATATATGTGTCTAAAGATGAGATCAATAATGTAATGGCTCATCTTTAGACAGATCTAGCAAAAAGGTTGCCAAGCCTCGAAAGAATACTCAATTTAGCGTCGATTCATGTCAAAACCTCAATAATTAGGTGAGAATTGCGCCTATAATCGGTACCGGCGTTTTTGATATGACCTTTGGCAGGGAGGCCTTAGATATAATTATGTACAAATAAAGAGGCGCGTCACAGGCCGTGCCCACCCCCAAGTTATGTAAATGTTAAGATGATGATGAAAGACTTAGCTTCTGATATAGAGATAACCACATTTGCACTTTGTTTCTTTGAAAATCTCTGCATTCTGAAAGTTCGAGGTGTCGCGCAATCAAACAAGCATGCCCACGGCAGGCAGCATAACAAACAGGTCCCCACGATGGGCAACCAAATGAGCATGCCCAGGATTGGCAGCGTAATGAACAGGTCCCCATGGTGGGCAACCAACAAGCATACCCACGACGGGCAGCATAACAAACAGGTCCCCACGGTGGCGACCAAATAAGCATGCCCAGGATTGGCAGCGTAACGAACAGGTCCCCACGGTGGGCAACCAACATGCATACCCACTTCTTGATACCCACTGCGGGCAGCATAACAAATAGGTCCCCACGATGGGCAACCAAACGAGCATACCGACGATGGGCAGCGTAATGAACCGGACGGCGGGCAACACCAAGATGGAGGCAACATGCATACCCACAGCAGGCAGCATAAGAAACATGTTCCCGGTCTCTATGGTTCTTTAGATGAGCTTACGAAAACAACTTGAAAGAGAGAAGATCATTACTTGAAGGTTTAGAATGTGAAGAACAACGTAGCTTCTCTGTTGGTGAGGTTTCCTTAAGTTCTCCCTTCTCCTCTCTTTCTGAGTCTCAGATCCCACAAAGAAATTATAAGAATGGCTATGCAAAGGGACGAGGGTGGAGATAAACTAATTAGCGAAAATTTCAGGGCTCAACTAAGGCTCTGTCGATGATGAGTGTTGAGCGCAAAGCACGGATGTCGCAGGCGCGACCTCTCTCCTGATTTGTCAGCCCAGACTCTCAAGTTCGTTTGGGCACAACCTCCAAGCTCTCTAGAGTCCCTCTCATTATTGATGTTAAATTGCATTAGATTGTGTTAATTTAGTTCTATAGTGACCATATCTTAATTTTGGCATCCCGTCCACCAGTTACGAGATAGCGGTCCATGTATCGAAGCCTTTCCACAGGTTTCGTGTGGCCGTTAGTCAGAAGAGTCGACTTCTGCGAACTTGTACGATTGTACACCTAGCATAATAGCAAGGTAAGTGAGTCGAGTATTCAAGGGTGATGAGTCCTAATAGCACCTTAACACCGTTTTCGCCAGTCGCTGCGATAATCTTCCGAGTATCGAATTGCAATGCGGTAACCGCGTGATCAAATTGAATGGTTTCAAAGATGCCACCCGTTCGAAGATCCCAGACCTGCAAGGCATGATATCGAATCATTAAGATATTTTGAAACATAATAGATACTGACCTTCAATGTCTTGTCGAGACTTCCACTTGCAATGTGGATTTCGTCAAACTGTAGACATGTTACTGGACCTGTATGTCCCAGCAATGTTCTGTGAGCCTGCCCAGTGCGCACTGAGCGAGTGGTGTTCGTTAGAAAGTAAAAAGAGGACATCATGAATAGGCTTACTATCCCACATCCTGACAGCGCCATCACCGCTGCCGCTAACCAGTCCGTATCCCCAGAATTGGACTCCGCCCACAAAGTCCTCGTATATTTCCCTGGTTCCGTCTGCATACGGTGGAGTCTGCACAGCAAAACTACCCGGGAAAGATTGACTAGCCAACGGGCTTGTAAGATTACCATTAGCCGGGTGTGATATTGCCCAAAGAATATCCATGGTCATGACACATTGACCTGTTGTCAAATCCCACTGCCGCAGAGTTTTGTCGGAAGCCCCAGTTACCTACACCAGCTGGTTAATATTTTGAGACGGCAATTTTTTGTTGAGGCTTACCAAACATTCATCCTCAAAATAGAGGGCAGTTACCGCCTGTGTATGACCTTCGAGAAGCCGCGCACAAGGGCCATCTCGTTGAGGGACGTTTTCTTGACTCGATCTAATTCCATGAGACGATTCCGCCGATTGCCCGTCTCCCTCGTCTTCCTCCGCAACGTCACTCAGACTGGTCATATCCGCTTCACCCCACCCCTCATCATCCTCTACTCTTCTTAGATCCCACAACCTCACATTACCGTCTGCACCACCAGTCAAGCACACATGATCCTCGACCTGCAAGCAATGCACAGCCCCGACATGGCCCCGTAGCCGACCGACCTCCTCGCCTGACAAAAGGTCCCAGACACGAGGTTGCGCATCCTCTTGCGAGGCAGTAACTAGGGTGCCGTATGGCTCTGAGAAGTCAAGCGCAGTGATAGGAGTGGTGTGGCTATCCAGCGTCTGAGGTCCTTGTGAGATAGAATTCTTAAGTTTGAGCAGAGAAGTTGCATACCATGAAGGCAACTCCTGGGGGAAGTTCGTCATGCTCAGACGGCAAAAAAGCAGGTCCTTTCAAGAATTTCGGTAATGACATCAATGAGCAACCAAAAATTGGACATACCTTTCCGTCGACGGGAACTCGGCGGAAGATGAAGATTTTGAACTGAGGTGGTTGGACGCTGATTCGAAGTTTTCTCGAACGCCATCCTCTCTTTCACACCTTCCACTAACAGAACGATTTAGTCGGGTATTTTCTGTTAAAGAAGTCCACCCACGTTCGTCGTCTAGTTCTAGCTCATCCTCCTGTAGTTTGAGTAAGTCCTGCTCAAGTTTTGCTCTGATGCCATCGAGAGCTTGTATTTTGTGCGTAATCTCTTCAATTTCATTGTTGACGAGGCTCTATTCACAACATAAATTTTAGATCAGAAAAGAGCAACGGATCGAGATGAATACACGCACCCTTTTGACATGAATGTTCTCCTTATCGCGTAGGATTTCTTGTGACTGCCGTGATAGTTCCTCTATCCCCAACTTCTTTGTAGCACTGAGACTCTCCCTGCCTTTTTTTGGATGACGAACGACCACGACATCTTCTTCGCTAGCAACACTCTGCCCTTCGTGCTCGTGCTCGTCTGCAAGTAAGCCCCGCGCACTCATGCCCAGCCTTTTCAGCCCAAGGCGCGGTGTATCCACATTGCGCATTTGTCTCCTCCGCGTCTTGCTTTGCTCAGCACTCGGAATCGTGGCGTTAAATCCGCGCAGCAGACTAACATTAGATGCAACACCTTCAGGTTCTGGAACTTCCGCCTCGAGCAGTTCCTCTGTCGCCTCGAAAATTTGTAGGTCACCCGAAGTGATGCGGCGGGAACCAAGCCCTATCCGTAACGGAGCGCGCCCAAGGGTTGCAAAATCCATTCTCGGTCTCAATGATGATGATCCAACAATCGACGCGCGTGGCCTTGAGGAAACAGTAGCTGCAGAGTTCATCATACGCGGTGTCATTATCACGGGCGCGACTGCACAACGGAAAAAGCAATTTAGTCTGCCAGAAATACATGTCGGATTATTCAAATCAGAGGTACATACGTTCAGAGAGAATACGAGTGGAGTCGTTCTTCTTGTGGTTGAAAGGTGCTATAAAGACCTTCTGTACGAGCTCGAATTTGCTGAACGCGCTAGATGAGGTTGAAGCACCCTCCGTTACTATAGGATCCAAGCCTGTCTTTGGATTCTGCCGTCGGCCATTGTTTGAATGACCCCGTAGGTCTGAACCCATGCTATATGGGCAGTCCGAAGAACGGAAACCGAGAAGAAGTACGAGGATGAAAGGTGAAGATAGACTTTTTGCTGCAGCCGGTTTCTGACGTTCCTCAGGCTCAGTTCACCAACATAGTCTGAGCCCTGCCCCCTTTGGAATTCTTTCCCACGCGCTGCACAAGCGAAGATGTTCCAACAAGGTCAGCTCAATGAGAGCTTAGATACATTTGGGATTTATGTCCTTACAATGATATTGCTATATAGATTGCCTTTAATGCAGGCGTATAAATGCAAAATCTAACCTAGTTTCCTAGAACCACTGTCTAGCTGCGCAGGATGCTGCTTCCTCTTTCCATACACCTGGGCCTGTGCAGTGCCTATTTCACTGGAAATTGGCCCAACAGTTTGAAGACGCGGTCCAAGTAGCCAATATGAGGATGGATCTAGGAGCCTCGCTGCATTTCGGCCGCGCCGCATGAACCCGCCTCACGACGTGTTCATCGAGCCCAACTCAAGTCAATTATCATGCCGAGACCATACGGCCGCAGATCATACTCCTGGCGCAGAAGAGGAGAGCTCGTTGTGGAATCGGGTACCACTTGGATGGGAGGACTTGTTGGCTGAGTCTCCCTCGTTGATGGTATTGCTGCTAAGTTTCTGTGAGGATCAACCGTTGGACTTGCGTATTTTATGGGCAACTGAGAAGGTACGAGGGGAGTCGAAGATGATGATTTTGGACCAAATTGTCGTAAGCGTGACCAAAACCCTGAAGTGGCGACGGCAGATGTCGTCGGAACAGCGAATGTGGTATTAGACGTTGATTCGTCGTCAGTGTCGGGGTAGATAAGGAAGCTTTGTGGCTCTGCGCGGCTACGTGCCTCCAATTCTTCCTGGACTTCGGTGTCCTCCAATATCTTCTGGCGCTCCAAGTCCTGCCTCAGTCGTTGCACGCTGAGATATTCCCAATGTGAAACGTTGAATGGCTCGAAGAAGCCTCCACCTGAGAAATCACACCAACAACGATCTACCGCGCGCATTACGGTGGGCAAAGGCTTGGCATAGTTTGGCATAAGGGTGGCGTTCAGTGCTTCTGCGAATGTTGTGATGTTCTCTGACCAGGGTGTGGTAAGAGGGCTGTCGATAGGAAATGGTTGCCAGTAACATGAAGAGATAAAGAGGGTAGTCAGTAGAACGATGCAATAGAAACTAGACAAATTTTATGAGATATAGCAACGACATTAGGTAGGAGAAAGACCAACCAAGGTTTCGCGTGCATGGTCAGCGAGAAAAGGAACAATATGAGGAAATAGGGAGGCGCCGTGGGCAAAGGCAAAAGGAGCAATGGCAAAAACCAGCGCGTGCACCTGGACGAGGGGTGAGCACAGAATAAAGAAGAATTTGAATGTACATACCACATAGCGACTTGACAAGGACCATCATGAAGCAAAGTGCAGGATGACTGAGCGTGGCCGGAGATCGGCACGCGGCCGGCAATATATCCTCTTTCGTTACCGAGCTCCGGTCGGGTACTTCCTTAAAAGTGTCGTGAACTTTCTGGACGATTCTACGACTGTCCTAGACGCCCTCTTAAACTTGTCCTCCATCCCATTCAATCTCACAGACGCGATGGTTCAACATCCCGAAGTACTCTGGGCGCAAAGGAGCTCTGACTCTGACGAGGAAAAGGTACACCTCTCTTTCGTTCCTGATGGTCTTGATCTCCTTTGACGCGTCCTTCGTTTTCGCGCCTCTCTATTTTTCACAGAATATCCTCTATGTCACCGTTAATTTACCAGATATCAAAGAGGCTACGCTGGAATATAACTTGACTCCTACTTCAATCTCATTCAAAACAAAGGCTGGAACGTAAGTCATCTTTTACTAGACACTCCTCGCGCCACACTTATCTGTTTTTATAGTCAAGAGAAGGAATATGCCTTCGATCTCGATTTTTTCGGCGAAGTTGTGCCAGAGGTTTGTTATGAAAATTACTCCTTAAACGAAATATTGAACGTCTCTTCGTATTTTAGAAATCATCCAAAAAGCTGAATTCCCGGTCCTTCAACCTTCACATCCGCAAGAAGGAGAAGAAGTCTGAATACTGGCCTCGGCTTACCAAGGAGAAAGTAAAAAATGCCTTCCTCAAGACGGACTTCAGCAAATGGGTTGATGAAGACGAGCAAGATGGTCATGTAGACGAAGTTCCAGAGGATATGGATCCTATGGGAGGTATGGGAGGCATGGGAGGCATGGGAGGCATGGGAGGTATGCCCGGTATGGAAGGCATGGGAGGTATGGGTGGTATGGGTGGTCCAGGAGGCATGGACTTTGAAAAGGTCATTACCCGTCTTTTGACCCTTTGACCCAATCACTGATCTCGCATTTTAGATGATGGCTCAAATGGGTGGTATGGGTGGTATGGGAGGAGGAGGTATGCCCGACTTTGGGGCTGGCCCATCTGGATCAGGCGGCGCGGATGAAGAAGATGACTCTGACGATGATGGCCCTCCTCCTCTCGAAGACGCCGAGCCGGCTAAGTAGACGCGCGATTAGATTGCCGCTGCTCATGGTGTTCATGGATTTGCCATGTCCACTGTGGCCTTCGATCTTTCCAAGATCTCTAGTTCCCTTGCCTATCCCAAAAGCTGGAGTTTCGTCAACGCGATGCCACTCGAGGCTTATGTACAGTTCTAATGAAAAGTCAATGAAAACATGAAAGTCAGTGGATCTTTTGAAGACGGCAATGCCTTGAATTAAATTTCCAATTCATTATGTACAATAATCCCCAAGCAATCCAGTAAATAAGTTAATGCGGTATCCAAAAACAATCGAACCAATCAAGCAACAGTGAACTAGAGATGCAGAGGATATGTCGTCAGGATTCATCGCATTTGCGGGTATAACAGTGCGGAACTTACGTAGACAACATCGTCAAGAGACCCATGTTGTGCAATTGGCACCAACACGGGCTGGTGGTTGGCTGCTGTGTTGATGGACGAGAGCTTGTAGAAACCGGCGGGCAGACCGCTATCTACGTCAGCATTAAGAACACCATTTTGAGCCACGCCGTTCAACCCCTTGAAGAAGGCGAAGACGTTGGGGTCGAGCACGGTCGTCGAATCCAGGGCGTCGATTTTTTCAATGACGACGTGAGAGTGACCGCGGATGATCCCCTGGGCATTAATTTGCTGAGGAGCGGAAAAGTAGTTCTGTTGGGCATTCACGAAGTTTCCGGTCTCGAGGTTCTTGATGCCCATCTGGATTGTGAAGAGGGTGTTTGCCTTGACCGTGGCGCCGTTCTTCGGGAAGAGGAATTTCGAAGAGGGCATTGCTGTCTTGGAGGGGATAACTCCCATGGGTGCTGGGTTGCATGATCCGTCAACTACTTGAGCACCGTTGGTCAGGGGAAGCTTAACGGTCAAGCAGAAGTTGATGAAGTTATTGGTTGATGTCAGAGAAGCTACTTGTCCTACAGTCGCAAAAGAAAACTGTCAGGAGCAAAAACCTCACGACAGAATGTCACTAACCAGCTGCGGGGACGCCTTGTCCGTCGTTGGCGAAACCCTTAGCGATCACAGTGGGGTCAAGAGCTGAGTACAGAACATATCGTCAATAAAATTGTGTAGTAAGAGCTGAGAGGCGCCTACTCAGTGAGGTTTGGGCATCTCCCTAAATTGTATATTCGTTTAAATTGCGGTTGCATACAATGGGATAAATAACTTACATTCTGTTGAGCCGGGGGAGCCGCAGCAGAGGTCTCAGCAGGAGGAGCTTGTGTGGCACTGGAAGCAGAGGCAGCACCAGCCTGAGCACCGGTCTACAATGGCTTTGTGAGATAATTAGTGGCGCTTCATTCATTTATAGCATACCGCAGCAATGCGCGCCGCCAGGTCAGCTGGTGTCGTGCAAGCGATGCTCGTTCCTGGCGAGTTGACTAAAGGAAGTGCGGCGCAACTGTAGAATACATATATTATGTGAGTGTGTACGGCAACATGATAGACCATGCTCAACACTCACACTGTCCCAGCTCCGCAACCCAGAATAGTGAACTTGCCACCCACACATTGCGCAAACCCGCCATCGATGCAAGCATCTTCGGGGGCGGTACATGGGGAATTGGTGTTGAGTGTCTTGAATTTATCGCTGCAGAGTGAGTTCAAGTTCAATGATCCCTGTCAAGCTCTCTCGTAAAAAATGGGACATACTTCAAAGCGATGGCTGCCTGGCCATTCGCAAGAGTAAACCCTGCCTGCCTTGCCACTCTAACATATGGCAGCGATCGCGCCGAAGTTGACAGGGCGAATGCCAATGTCATAAAAATACCGGTGATCTGCATGCTGAACTTGAAATAGAGTGGTAGATTTTAAAAAAATGAATATGTCCAGGCAATGAGCGGAAAACGACACCGGGTCGAAGAAAGTGAAGGAAGAGGATGAGAAAATTTAAAGAAAGGACGAGGGCGAAAAATGAACGGAAGTAATTTATTTTATAATGGTCAGTGGCCCTTTATAAGACAAAGTGGGCTATTGTCTCCACATGGTCAAACTTGAAAGAGGCATATGGACGAATTCGCAGCACCGTCCAAGGCGAATAAGACGATGGAAAGGATACATACCCGGGAATACTCTCGGAAGAGGCGGGCAGAGGCAGGTGTTCGTATGGCTTCGTGACGACTAGACTCGACTAGATCATGATGATAGTTGTGCAAGTGGCAATTTGTCGAGATTGTTGACAGTAACGCTCTAAACGTTCAATAACGGAGCTAGCGGTCAGTAAAGTGCTCTTCCATGCGGGTATCGCGGTGGTATGCGAAGTATCATCCTGAACATGTTTTCCAGCTCTTGGGTGAAAATGCCCCGAGGCCATTAGTGTATATGCATATCCCAAATGCCAAGCCCAACAACAGTGACTCCTCGAGATCATCAATAATGTGGGCTTCGGAACAGAAACGGCCATTATCGGAACAATAGACTTTGAAAAACCCTCAGATGATCTGCTTTCGTAACACTCAGTGTTTTAGATGTTGATGGTGATATGGGCGTACAGCCCCGCGGTCGTTGATTTACAGGTCGATTGCGTCAATGGGTTGAATTCCTGCAAGCAGTCTGTCGTAAAAGCACAATCTTCGTTTCCAGTAATCAAATAGTTGTTTGAACCTCAGGACTGGTGCATGTATATAGTAACGTGCAACTTGTCGTCCACCACGTTTACAGTTACCCTTCAGGAGACATGTCAACGCCTCTCCTAGTTTCATTCACGAAGTGATAAGGAGACGCACTGCGTGAGATCCTCCACAATGAAGTGGGGTTTGGCATCCGACTCAGCAATGACACTGCGCGCCGTTGAGGTGCATACGGCTAGTGTGAGAGATCCGGCGGCACGGCCAGCTTTCAGTCCTGAAATTGCATCCTCTATAACCAAACCTGAGAAAACCGTTCCAGTCAAATAATCGAAAACTCAAGAAGCGCCCGCGTATACGTACATTTCTTTGGGTCTACCTCGCATCGCGAAGCACCTGCTAAATAGGGAGCAGGGTGTGGCTTTCCTTGTGTGACATCATTGGAAGTGATGAGCCCTAAGGAAGGAAGAGGTACACCTGACCGCTCTAAAGCGCGAGGGGCATATTTGTTCGAGGCTGTCGACAGAAGCCAATGGACATGAGCAAGGAACACCAAATGCACAGCTGTTGTGGGATATTTACCTGAGGTAACAATTGTCCATTTGGAACTGCTTGATGGGTGCGAGGCTAACTGTTGAGCGAATCAGAGCGTCAAAATATACGGACCAGGAATTCTACTGACCTTGGAAACCAGTTCTATGGCACCCACCAAAGCCGCTGGTCCCCCTTCAATGACTGCGTCCTCAAAGCGGTCGATTTCTTCCTATATGCGATGAATGTCGACGAAACAGTTTAAAGAGCTGGAAACGCGCGAACCAGGAGGCGATCCTCGTCGTTGATGCCACAGTATTCCTTCAGGGTATCATACAGTCGACGACCGTGCGTTGCATGGGCAATAGCCGTGGAGTCCCCGAGGTTATAATCGGCACTAAAGGTCTTCCAGGCTTGTAATACGCCAGGAGTAGAGTCTATCAGGGTTCTGAAAGGGACAAATCAGTAGGGGGCGCGATGAGGAGCAAATCTTGAAGCTTGAAGCTCTATCGATGAGACGAAGTAGAAAGTATTTCATTCTCGGCCGATATGATTTGGAATCACAATAATTGCGAATCCAACTCACCCATCCATGTCAAACAAAATCTGTTGGATCAGATATGAATTTGTAACAAGCAGGACAGGCGGCACAGAACGAATGATAGATACACACAGCATCTACGGATATAGTGGTAGTCGACATAGTTCGCTAGACTTGAAACTGCGAGCTCAATGTGAATGATATACGAATAGATCCGAATCCCAATGGTATGGGGCTTTCTGTCAAGACCAGGAGACAGAATCCGACAGATGGAGAGTTGAGTAAAGTCTCTTTCCGCTTTCGGCCGCTGTCCCATGTTCAAGTTTGTTATGTAATCAAGGGACGAGCGGTTGCAGTTGCCCATCCCGGAACTCTTGTCCTGTTCCACCAATTGAGCTATGTACGTATTTGCGGCTGATGGTAAGTAGGTCGCTACTACTCTCAGGTGGCCACGAGCGACCTTTGGAACAGGCCATCATGATTCCGATATTCTACCTCACGCACTGGTGAATATTCTGAGTGAACGTGTCGTCACCCGTGTACATGCCGGGGACCTTCTCGCTCCTATCAGATAACTCGTGCATTCTCATGAACAAGAAGATTCGTCAACATGTTCCCGTGGAAGAGGCAAAAAAGTCGGCGATATGATGGAAACCATGTTACCGGCGTTTACAGGGGTCACTTTTTGAAGATTCCCAAGGGGACGAGTACGGCAGGTTCTGTTATTAATAGCAGCCTGCTTTCTTCGTGTAATTCATGAGCCCCACGGTCCCCACCTCAATGGCCAACTCGGCAGAAACTCGAGCTCCCAATAAGCTCCAATTTCTCCATGTCAACGCCAGGCGTCGTCGGGCAGCATTGCATATACCCTATATGCGACGAAAAGAGAGGGCCTTTACGACGTGGATGGCATCCATTGTTCAGGGTATGATAAATATGCACTAACTTTATTATCAGATATCAGACAAGAATCAGAGATCTGTTGTCGCCGGCGCTGACAGGGCAGGCTAACAAGCCGTGGAGGGTGCGAGGCGTCAGAACAGTGGGAAAAGACGTGGCAAGGGCGATGAAGATGGTTGCAAGGAGACGCTTGCAGACGAAAATAGCCAGTGTGAGGCTTGTTAGATTTGGTGGGTGCCATGGCGCAAAGGCGAGTAGGCATGAGCTCAGTTTTTGATCAGAAATAATAATCAAAACTCTGCCAACGCATAGGAAACCCAGCTGACTGGATGAACAAAATGTCTTTTGTTTGATGAATGCGATTGGAGGAAGCTATTTATAGCATTCTAAAAATAAGTGTTCTAAAATTGACCCTCCCATGTTCGGTATTTAAGGGGGAGGAATAAATGGCGTCCTCTCACGTTTCTGTCCTTCGTTCTTCACCTTCCTTCCTTTCTTTCGTCCATCCCACTCTTCGCGATCAGGTATCGTTTTTGCGGCTAGTCCTCTGCATTTTACTCCTGGTGTTTTATACTTTCTTTGATTTTTAACTCTCATTTCACCATCATCATGAAGACTGCATCCCTCTTCGTCGCTGTTGCCCTGGCCCTCTCCGTCTCTGCTCAGACTCAAAACATCCAGCAGAACAACAAGAATGGCAACAACGTCTTTGGTGGCAATCGCGGAGGCTTCGGAAACAACAACAACTTCGGCCAGCAATCCGGCGGAAACAACGGAAGGAACGGACAAAACGCCAACCAGAACAACGGCTTCGGTAACAACAATGGAAACAACAACCAAAACACCAAGGGAAACCAGAACAACAACAACAACACTGGCAAGACCAACACCACCGCCGGCAAGGGTGCGGCCAGTACGACCGCCGCTGCGGTGAGTTATCCTGCAAGAAAACAAACCATCTCCTGCTCATATTTTTTTAATAACAGGCCGCCGCTAGTACGACCGCCGCTGCCGTGAGTTATGTTGCAAGAAAACAATCGATTTCCTGCTCATATTTTTCGATTACAGGCCGCGGCAAGCACCAGCGCTGCTGCCAGTGCAACGAGCACAAATACCGGCAACAGCGCCGACGCCCAATCATCGACCAGTAAGTTCCTTTACAGTCATTTCTAAATATTATTCCGTACTTACACGGCTTTCAGCCCTTGACCCTAACGTTATTGCGACTGGATTTGAGAACAACGGCCAAGATGTCCCCACTGCTGGACAAGTTGCTTCCCTGACATCGTCAAATAACTTTATCAACTTCTGCCTGACGGTCCCCAACCTCCCCATCACCAACGGAAAGCAGATTACAACTGGTTCTTGTAACCCTGCCCCTATGGGATCCATCCCGTCGAGCGACAACATGCCATCGGCCAAGTTCACTATCCCAAAGAACGGAGACACGCTCGCTGAGAACACGGAGTTCACGATCACAATGGCCATCGCCAACTTAGAGACAGGAAACTTCGTCAATGCTGAGGAGAACTACTTCGCCGCTCCTCAACAACTGAATGGGCAGGGTCAAATTGTCGGTCACTCACACGTTGTTGTTGAGCAGCTCAGCGCCCTCGACCAAACCACACCCACAGACCCCAGGAAGTTCGCCTTCTTCAAGGGTTTGAACGCTGCTGCCGTCAACGGCGTCTTGACTGCGGATGTTACCGCCGGCCTTCCTGCTGGCTTCTACAAGGTCTCATCGATCAACACCGCCGCCAACCATCAGCCCGTCTTGGTGCCCATCGCTCAACACGGATCTCTCGATGATGCTGTCTACGTGAGTATATTTTCGTTGCTTTTTTTCATTGGCTCCTTATCTCAATCCAAATTCCCAGTTCACCGTGAGCGCTAGTGGCGCTGCTGCATCATCCGCTGCCCCCGCTGCCAGTGCCGCTGCTTCTACCGCTGCTGCTGCCTCTTCTACCGCTGCCGCCGGGGTTGGCGCTCTTAAGAGTGGTGTTGCTGCTACCGGCGCCAATAAGGGTGCTGCTGCCCCCCGGCCAAGGGTGCTGCTGCCCCAGCCAAGGGTGCCGCTTCCAACGGTAACGCTGCCAACGCAAAGGGCAAGCGTTTCCACTCAAGAGCCTTTGGCCAGCTCTAGGTGGCGGATCATGAGCGTGTTTTTGTATATCATGTAGTACCTTAGTTTTGCGCATTTGTTGTTACTCGAGCACATGCTAGACTTTCGCTGTGCATAATTCATTCCGTTTGTTCTGGAACACATCTCCCGGGTGAGCTGTGTTTTTCAAAAGCTCACATGCAGAAATTTGTTATTTGTTCTTAAAAAGTCGAGGTAGAGAGTGCTGCACTGGAAAAATGCATCGTTGCTGAGCCTTACTGGAGCATTTGAAGTCAAAGGCTCTGGAAGTTGGAACGCGAAGAGCCATTAACCCCTGCTTCTTAGTGACAGGATCATGTGTCATTTGCGCACTTGAGACGTCTTTGTGCAACGTTAAGCTAGAATAATTAGGTTGTCATTATGGGAAAGTATCAAGTAAGTAAAGTGGTGATTTTGAGGCGAAAAGTTGGGAAGGTATATTGGTTCCCGCTTTCCAGAGGTCGTAATAGGGCTCATGTGAACTGCCTAGGTAGATGTGTATTAGCAGTACCGAGCACAATAGTTTTGGTTGTTACTCCTTAGATGAAGCTAGACGCCGCCTCTCTGCCTCCCATCGCGCCTTCATGAGCTGCATGCCCTCCGCTCGAGAATGCACATTAGTCGCAGCCGACATAAGCTGCATCTGTGCTGCTTGGAGGTGAGGAGGAATCAATGAATCACTTCGAATCACCTATGCGTTTGGTGTCAAAAATGCGAGTTTAAAGACGCGCATGTGAATACATACCGATCCAATTGCAAGGAAGAACGAGAAGGTGGCTGCGCTGCTCAGCATGTATTGCGACAGCGTTGCTAAGACCCCCCGCGGTCCTGCGCCTCCTCTGGTAAGAGAAAGAAACTGTCAGACGACACCATCAGAGGTAGCGAGGATACATGCCTGATTATGCTCCAAGAACCAAAGATAAATCCTATAGTGAGACCAACACCACCACCCATAAGGGCACCCATCCTTGAAGAAAATTCGAGGTCAGTGTTCCGAAGGTGTTAGTTAAATGTTGAGTTCGGCCTTACTTCACTGCAAAATGGAAAGTTCACATGAGAATAACGGCAACAGCGCTAGAATTGAGCGAACGGAGCTTACTCTTTTGCCAGATAGACGGCCCTTCTCCATAGCTTGCAGGCGGAGGTGGCATCGTTATTGAGAGTTGGAAAGAGGTCAGTCAGTCAAGGAGGAGAAATTGGTTATGGGAGCAGAAGAAATCGACCACCCTTTTGATCCAAACTGGCGTCAACAACGTCTCATACAACCCCGGCGAGTGCCCGACCACCATCTCCGTCCTTCATGGACAGCATACCCGCCCCGTCGCCTCTCATCTTCCCTCGTGCTCAACAGGCTCAAATAAGTGCGATTTGTATCACTATTCTTGGTTGTCATGTTGTTGATGCGTATGTCATCTTTCAGTTCGCGCCAACCAGAGGGACTTATACCATGTCTCTTCGTTGAAGGATCAAGCCGAAAGTGTATTACGGGCATGGCTCGGTTGGTCTTCACGTCTCATATGATTTCGTGATTAAACATTTGCAATAGGAACCCGCTGGCTGACCCGATGGGATAAGGAGCTAGACTTAGCCGTAAAACTATGTTATTATGGTCTTACTACTGGCAGAGGTATTTCAATAAAATCATGCTCGCTAATTAAGACATTCATTCTGAAATACACACCCTTCCAGCTACCCAGACCCTAGGAGAAGAATATACGGATATCTGGCAACACTCGTCGTATACCCGAGCCGTTCCTCCGTCTGCTTCAATACGAGCGGCTCTCATACTACTGTCTCTAGTACCTTCTTATATACTCGGACGCTGGGGGCAAAGTGCTTCTCTCATTCACACCCATCCAGTGGTCGCAAAGTGGTTCAGGAGATTCCCAATAGCAGTCGACATTGTCACCGAAGTTAACCTGGCTATATTTTATCTGACAGGGACATATTACGACCTTGTCAAACGCATAATGGGCATTCAACATGTTAGTCCCACAATTGCTGCCATCATACTGACTCAATCTCACCTCAGCTAGATATCATCTATTCCACAAGATCCCCACACACGACCTCCTTCATATTCATTGCTTGGAATTATGATCGGTGTACGGCTCTTCTATCGCGTTATTGGTTTGTTTCGCGCCAGGAAATTGGAGGGCCTCTCCGTTAGTCAGGGGAAACAAAGAGCTGCAGCAGCTACTTCTCGGGAAGTTTATCTCGACGAGCGACCTGTATCCTCCCTTTTGGACGAGAAACCCGAAAGCGAGCCCGCGAAGCCGGCAGAGGAAGATGAAGGGACAGCTCTGGACATTAGTTTGATCCCTGAAGCTTTGAGAGCGTCGAGAAATTGCACGCTGTGCTTAGAGGAAAGAACAGATGGCTGTGCAACTGAATGTGGGCATCTATTCTGTTGGAATTGCATTGTCGGTTGGGGTAGGGAAAAGGTAAACGATTCAAATTTTTGCCAAAAAATCATGAACTTATTCATGATCTAGCCTGAATGTCCTCTTTGTCGACAATATTTATCCCTGGATCGATTGCTGCCAATTTATAATCTTTGATAGGAGAAAGCGATGTACAACATGTAGACTACAACCAGGACAGATAACAGTATACTTGTGTGAAAAAAAAGAAAATGTCCCAGAGGACAGGATTACGGGCCTGAAAATTCATCAACGTTGTAGCAGAATACTTTTCATGGACTAAGAATAAATCTCGTGAAAGAGGCAGTGTTATTTAAGATTGAAGGAACTCTCGCGACATGTCAGCGAATGCCGCAGCACCGACTCCCAATAACCCGAGCTGGGTGATACATGCGGCGGTATGTCGATACACCGTTTCCAATGCCGGTTGTGCAGGCCGTCCTTGTGATTCTTGAAGCAAATAAGCCATTGAGTTATAATAACCGAAAGACACTTACTGAGGATCGCTTGGTTGATTTCATGGGCAAGGGCAACTCTCGACTCATGTCCAGCAAGATCGGCGATAGGCCCTCCGGCCGCCAGAGGGTCCTCCCAAGCAACGATGCCAAACGTTTTCTTGAATAACTGCTGCACCTCGGGTCTGTTATCCGACTGGTAATCATTGGACAGCGCTTGTCCGTAACAGAGAGCCGCGCTGAGGGCAGATTCATACTGAGAGGCTACACTCTCAACAGAACCAACATCTTCTCCGGTAGAAACACCAGACTCTTTATCGTTGGGGATGCCCGAAGAATTTTCTGATATAGAGCGAATGGCTAGTGGACCAGATGCATCGTCATCGATATCCATACTCATCTCCTCGTCCATCCAAGTATCGTGTGTGGATTCGGCCTCCTTGTATCGCTCCGCTTCCCTCTCTCGCAAAATCTTCATCTTCTTTTTCATCTCAGTGGTTTCGAGGATAAGCTCTACAAACTTTCGACATCGTAGCTTGAACAGAATGAGGTGGCCGTCTGCTTCCAAGACCGTAGGATAATTCGTCTGGACTGAATCTATGGCAGTGTCCATGTCTCCGGCGAGGACAGCGTTCACGATGTTTGTACGAGATTCTATATCACTATCGACAGCATCGCTTTTGCTGGAAGCGGTATTCATTTCAACGTCGTGGTCAGAAGTGTTAAGTTCTGCTGGTGGGTTGGTAATTTCCTTGTTGTGGCCATGTTGCTGGCTCTCAAACGCGCGTGCCGTTTTAGCGTACCCATGGTGGATAAGGTACGACATTACGAGCTGGTTTAGCACATGCTTTGACTCCTCCTCCGTCAGGGAAGGCTTTACACCTGTGTCATTGGTGATAGATGCGATCGAGAAACCAGTCCTGCGATGACCTTGCAGAAGTGAGCGGTGAAGGGAGGTACCCAGGATCTTATTCCACGTGGCATTGTATTGCTGTTGGACGTGATAGTCAATGTCGTACTTGAAAGGTTCTTGACCAAAGTTGGCACGAATAGAGTCTCCTGTATGTTGCAAGCCAACAGAGGGATACAATTCAAGGGTTTTTCCGATGTTATCATATACAGGGCCTGTAGATCACTTTTGAGTGAGATCTAATATTATAAAAATAAAGAATATTTCACCTATCGGTGTACCATTCTTTGTGTAGAATGCTTTGAACGTGGTGAAATCAATCCCACATCCAATGATATCTCCAGCTACCAATCGATTATTAATAGACGATTGGAAACGGGAGAGAGAACTCACTGCCAAACGGTGGGCCATACTGAGAACCACTTCTGTCTGTAGATAGGGCGGATCCATCGTCGCCGTAATAACCCCAAGAATTAGGTTCCCATCCAGGCAAGCGACTGAACTTAACTCCTCGCCCTGCGAACCTGGTAGAAGGTCAGATAATGATATCGGACATGTAGAGGCAGCCTACCCTATACTAATATGACTATACAATGATTAATACCATCACTCAGAAGAACTAAGTTGGCAACTCACGCTTTCTGCTCTTTCCCAAGGACTTCAATTTCAAAATAGTAGATTCCACATGCCGGTGGTATTGGATGAATAGTACGAGCGGCAGCTGCATCTTTATCCCCATTGCATGACGGCCCTGTTTTTCTCTGTTAGCCTAAAAGCCTTTGAAATCATTTGCAACGAACCATGATAGGTTAGTTCACGCCCGTCTGGCGAAACACTCAGATGTTGGTGGCGATCCTGATCACTCCATCGAGTAGGCAGTTTGAATGTTTGATCCTGAGGAGGGAGCGGGGTCGATTGAGGGATAGGGCGAGTTTGACTCGGAGGAGAGGAAGTCGCGATGCTATCGTCATCATCGTCCGACATGACAACTGAATACATCTGAGACCTGGCGCTCGAACTCGAGGAAGGTTCGGCCCTCCGACTAGGGATGGCGAGAACCGACGCTTCAGTCTGCAGCAAGTGTCTCAACGATGAGTAGTCAAGGTATGCAGGCCTTGGGAAAGCAACAGGGGTCGTGCGAGCAACAACGTGTTGAGGGATAATGGGTTTCTGTGATCCCGATGCTCTCATGCTAGTACCGGAAGGCCTTCGTACTTGAGACGGAGAAACACTTGGTTGTGTGACGCATTCTGGGTCGGTAGTAGAAGGGAGTTCGCTACCTGAGCCTCGAATAACTCTGGGTTCGAAAGGAGTTCTCGACGGTGTTCGACCTGGTACGCTGGATACCAAAGACACCGATCGCGCAGTTCGCCTAGTTGGTGAGGTGGGGGCGTTGTTGTTTCCTGAGGTCGATGCCCTGGATCCGTCAGAGGGTCCTACACGCCGTGGCTCCGTGAGTCGTGCGGAGGAGATTGGAGAAGTAGCTTGTATGGGTCTTGTGGGAGGTGGTATGAAAGGAATAGATATAAGAGATTCAATATTACGAGCAGAAGTAGACGATGAGGCACTCCGTGGTATAGGAATGCTCGAGGATCTAGATGGTCGAGAGTTCATCACAGGTCTGAAGTTGGTTGGCAGCGCTGTTCTGCTAGGACTGACAAAGGAGACCTGGCTCAGTGTCAGGATAGTAACTAGTCACAGATTTAGCCGAGGGAAGGAGTCAAGAAATATTTAAATTATATTACTCACATCACAGAGGACAAGCAAGGTAGGAAAGTATCAGAGCGTGGGGTGGTTAATTGGAAGAGGCAAGAACCAATATATTATGTCCGTGCATCACGTGCCCATTGGAATGAGCAGCATACGCGTCTTTCAGATCAGCACTTTACTCTCTCTCATCCTCAACATTACCATGGTCAGTCCTTCAATGAAGTTCTATTTAATCCTACCATTGACGAATCGCCAAAATATAGGAATCATCTCTGCGCATTGTCCCAGCATCTGCCCCCAAGTCCGCGACTATCCAGGATACCGCAAACTCTCTGGGACTACACGATACCCTTCAATATGGTCCTCGTAGTCTTGCCGCTGAAGTCCAGAGTGAAGGGAACCTGAGAACCCGTCTTGAGAACGTGTGTCTGTTATTTATTCCTCATCTGTGCTGAGACTTAATTTGGCTTTTAGTGGGAGGCAACGCAGGACAACCTCAAATTGACATTGGAACGCAACCTGTCCGGAATGCATGCACCTTTACGACGCCTCATGGAACGCAAGATTGTTGGAACCGTAAGCCAAGCCAAAACATTAATGCAATGACACTATATCTTACATTTCACACAAGACGCCACACACTTTGAGCGCACCTCAAACCAACCTCCACCTTGACATTTTGATGGGTCGCGATGAAACGATTGACGTCGCCGACGTGTTTTTAGGTGAACTTCAGCCATCCTTTTTTCCCTTTGCTCCAGACTGACGGCATGATCATAGGTAGGGAAACTGGTCCTGCATTCGATGCTCATAACGATATCCAGAAGAAAGTCCATACATGAATGTAGCAATGCACAATTATATTCTATTCCCTGTGTAAATCTCAAGCAATCCATGGTTCCTGTTCCCACTGTACCCTTTCTCTTCTCAGAATACCTTGCTCGACCACATTTCTAGCACTAATCACGCAACCTTCCAACAGTGGAATTCCCAGATGTGCATATGACCCGCATATCCAGATGCCCGGAGCATCCACCTCCACGCTTGACGCGGCACCCTGCAAATCCCCAAGTCGGGTTTTGGCTTGATATGGACATTGCCACCATGTTTTCGAATCCTCCGCGCAGAGCGATTTGAGTGCCTTTTTGCTGTCCATCGTCACAATGGCGCGTTCCAATGTAGCCACACTTAGTATACTGTCCTTCTTTGGTGGGATTATTGGATTGGTAGTTTGATAGACAGTGGGCTGATTGACGGGATAGCCTTTCGGTGTACGCAAAATATGCGTTGCCATTGTGTACGAGGGTGAGACGCACAAAGCAGGTGTTTCTTTGGCTTCTAGATAACTTTGGAAGTTCGTGTCGGAACCGAGGCTGATGAGGTTGAGATCCCGAACGTCTCTTTCGTTGTCCGGTAGGAGAGATCCGTCCGTGTGGTTGATGACGATAGCTGGGCGGTATTGGAATGCTTTCAGGCTTTGAATCAGGCCTTCAATTGCTGTTCTGCGATGGGCAAAATTCGATGACAGCGATTGGAGATAGCTGTTCAAAATCGGAACAGCTCCACACGCTTGGGTGGCCATAATGATATGATGAAATCCAGGGTATTCTTCTAGCTGTCCATTCGACAGACAGCCTATAGTGACACAACGCGAGTCTTGAGTATCAGGCTTTATTGACACAATTGCCGAAGCTAAGTGGAAATGTTGTAGGGGGGCAGTGAGGCGAGCAACAACATCGCGTACACCCTCAAGAACGACGTAATGATGTGTTCCAAATGTAAGCCAGACGTAATCTATCCCATAGTCAGAAACGTATATTCATATATATGTTAAATAACTTGCCTAAAATTTCTTCCATGGGATGGCTCATAACGTCGGTGTCAGGTGCAGTGCACACGGCAGATACCAGAGGTATTAACACCGTCTGTACGTAGTCCTTCCAGGCAACATCCATCCCAGTCATTTTTGCCAGTATGCCCTTTGGAGTGGTGTGTGAGGCCCAGTCTCTGAAAACGAGGTTCGGCACTTCGCTTGACCTCCAGAACGGCAAAGAATGAAATAATGTTATGAGATAACATATAATTAGTTGCAGAGTCAGATACAGGAACAAGCCTGAAATCCACAGTTTCTCGACCCATGTCGAGGACGATCCATGATTTTTACTTGTTGTACCGAAACCAGAAGGCATGCTGACTCCTGCACGACCTGAGCCTCCATTATAAATCATGGTGGTCGTAATAGAGCGGTCGAGCCATTTAGTGGCTGGGAAAGTTAGCGAAGAAAATGAGTAGGAAAAGTCAGCTTGTCGAAATTTGACACCGAGACTTTTATATAGGGCAATTAGATTAGCGTAGTAACCTGTATGGGCGTGAGTTAGAGACAGATAGCAATCAGAATAATTTCTTCATATCTCGCACCTCCTTGAAACGATCTCATGGGCACGTCAATGCGCCAATCTTGCTCAAGACTGGATGCTGGAAGCGACATAGAGAAAGAGTCCATTCCAATGGTAGAGGCCTATTACAGACGAGAAGATCTTAGTAAAACACGCGAGTAAGTATACTATTCGCGGGGCGTACCTTTTCAAACAGATGAACCTCGAACTTCACTTCGTCACTCTCGCATTGTTTCGTCAAGAGGTGGGCCGCCGTCAGGCCTGCTAGACCAGTGCCAACCACTGCGACCTTGACCGTTCGAGACATTTAGCCTTTTCGTCTTAATCCAAGGGTCTGGGAGGTGTAAATCTAAATGGTTTGAAGCCCTATGGTGGGTCTAAAAATAAGGCGCTGCGCTTGATCTATTGCCAAAAAGTTCCCCAGGATGTCGAAGGAGATCGATGGTAGCTATTCTTCAGGTGGGAACGTATAATAAGCACAAGGAGTAATCATGGACGGATGCAAGAAACCTACCCACACCCGATAAAACTTGGGGTGATATTCCCAGAGTTACGCGACTCCTGTGAAGGCGCAGGTGGGTCGACACTGAGTTTGTGCCGAGTAGGGATTATTAAGCTGTCGGAGAGGATGGGAGAGGAGAACGTTTGGCAGATTGGCGGTAGTAAATCATTGAAAAGATTCCAAATTTCCTTGGTCTTTCGACATTTGATCGAGGTTTGCTTCCAAGCTCTTGGCAATGGAAATGGTAGACCTGTGACTGGTCCGAGTATTGGAGATCTAAGTCACACATAACAGGTGTGACACAGAGCAAGGTCTATGTGACGAAGAAATGCGAGTGCGACTCTAAGTCGTTCGCTTCTACGTCGCGCCCGCATTTCATCCATCCCGCGCTCAGCTGTAACCCGAGAAACCTCACTGTGAAGCGGAACTTGCCGTCATCAATTCTCCTAAGTACCTGATCCGGTAACGCTTTTACTCGTCCGAGATAGCCATGTGTCATGCCGTTATGGTCCACGAACATAGATTAGAGGAAAAACCAAAGCACATAAGTATACAAAGCAATAATATATCAGTCGAGACGTCTCCGCTTGTCTCTGGGATCCCGGTCGGGAGTTCTCTCGCGAGAACGTCGCCGCGATTTGTAGTGATCATCACCTTGCCTCGATCTACTTGGTGGCGGTTTTGAGAAACCATCTTCGTTTCGGGAGTCGGATCGTTTGCGGTACTCGTCATCCCTCCTCTCATCCTGTCCTCTCCAGTTTGAATTACTTCTACCAGGAGCGCCATCGCCGTCTCTCCAAGAAGATCCTCGGCCTTCTTTGTTCACACCATGTCGCTGGTTCATTGCATGCGTTGCATTGGCACCAGTCGGTCGACCTGTTTCATTGTTTTGGGGGCAATCTTATATGTAGGATGGTATTATTGAAATGATGTAATAAAGGAGACGAAAGCTTACCTTTTTTGAGATGAGGACCACCACACAGGAAGCAACCACCACCTTCCATACCAGTTCCACCTGCCTTTACAGGGGCTACCCCTCCAAACCCACCTACAGCAACAGTGGTATCCTGGTCTAATAAGTGCGTATATTTGGTGCGACTGCGTTTCCCAAAGTTCTTCACTTGCATGACTTTAGGTAGCATTGAAACGTCCATCGTGGACTCTGTGGCCTCCGTAAAATCATGGCGCTTGAGGATTTCTTCATCCTGTGATATTATGAGATACGGTAAGTTATAGTAATGAAGTCGAAGCATGGTCCTAACCTGATGGAAGGCACCTTTGTGCCAGTACTTTTGCAAGAACTTTTGTTGACCCTTTGGTTTCTCTTCTCTCAATTTCTGTGCACGTTCCAAGTCCTCCTTCATACGCTGCTCCTCTGGCATGGCTCTTCTTCGTTCGACCTCCTCGCGTTCTTTCTCGCGCGCCAACTCATCCTCCTTCTCTTTCTTGATCCTTCCGAGTTCACGTAACCGCCAGGCCTCAAATTCAGTAGCCGGGTCCAATCCGTCTGTGTCATCAACATCAGGAATTTCTTCTTCTTTCTCCTCTGAAATGACGCAGGTTAATGTGAGTAGATAATAGAGAGAAGAATTTAAAAAAAGCGCACTTTCTGCCAATTCGCGCCGTATACTCTCAGCGACAAGGTCATGACTTTGCTTGCGCCGTTCTTCCGCTTCCGATTCTTTCTTGCGTAGAGCTTCTTCGGTATCCTGTGCAATACTCTCCTTCTCTGCGATTGTGACACGTGCTCGCCTGTAAATTCAATGAATCTTTGCGACGAAGCGCGAGAAGTTGTGTTACTCACTTTGGCACGAACACAGGCCGAAATTCTACCTTTTCTTCCTCCTCAGAGTCAGATTCGTACTCGCTAGACTGACAAAAGTTAAATTCGAATCCGATAGATGCAGTATATATTCATGCTTACCTCTTCCTCCAAGACCTCATCGCCTACTTGCGGCTTGGCCTCCTCTTCAGATTCTTCCTCTTCCTCTTCTGCGAGATTTAGGTATTAAGGAAGACAGAGAAATCAATCTGATATCAACGTACATACCCTCTTCCTCTTCTAGAGCAGTGCGACCAGATTCCTCCCGTCCAGCCACAATGACTTTCCCTTCCTTCGACACGCTGACGTCTTTCAGCGCAATATTGATAGCCTTCGGTGCCGCTGTCTCCCTCTCCTGCTTAATTGGGAGCTCGTCATACTCTCCTTCGTCGTACTCATGGTCGTCTAGAGGTACGTCTCCTTCTTCCAGATGTGAAGGCGCCTCTTCAGCTTCTGAATCCGACTCGACTTCGGCAGCGCCTTTAGGTGCCTTTCCTTTCCAGTAGCGCACGGCAGGTCGCGCTAGACGCGGTGCTTGTTTCCTAGTGGCAGACATCCTGACTGGATAAAAAGAATGAATAAGATAGATAGTGATCGAGTAAGTTAAAGTTCAAGCGCTTTCCAAGTCGAGCTACTTACTGTACAGTAAATAATTACAAGTTCATGCTAAGATGCTTACGTAATAGGTACCCAACCGAGCCTTCGGAAGAGGTCCAAAGTTTGAGAGAAACAAAAAAAGACAAATGAATTAATGTTTTCGCTCCGGGAATTATGTTGGGCAAGAGAAATCCAAGAGAAATCCACATGAGACGAAATTGTAAATTAAATAGTTACGATATATAATGTAAATTCCAGAATGTTCCTATTCAAACAAGTCCCAGAAGAACTGTTGCACGCAAGCTAACCTGCTCACTGCGTGCAAGATTAGATAAAGGTTGACTGCCCACCTCCACAAAATCCTCCGTCCTCAGCGTGCTCGATTTCCAGCCCCAGCTTTGGCTGACCGAGAAAACATCGGGAGAGCTACTGAAGCGTGTCTGCGACGAGCCAGTAGCACTGGCGCAACTGATGGCGAAGTACGCAGACACAGCCGGACGTGGATCGCGGTAGGGTTGTTGGGGAGCTGGTGTCGATAAAGTGGATGGGACGGTACCAAACGTAAGAGACGACGATGCAGGAGACGATGGAGATGGTGGAGAAGAGGGCCTCGCGTGATTCGGGTTTACCGATGGGGTCGTACTTCGTGATGGAGGATGAATAGATGGTGAGTAGTGCGCTGGATTGGAAGGAGCAGGATGGGTTCCAGATAAAAGAGATGGCAATGAAGGTTGGCGATGATGGCTCTGCCGTTCGAATGACCCAGTTAAAATTCCATCCATACCATCCCTACTGCTTTGGATCTGGGATAACGGTGCACTTGATGCCGGTATAGGATCGACATTCGATTGCCGGTGTAAATAAATGCCTAGTTGTGCCTGTCCTTTCTTCCGTACAATTTGCACATATACATTAAACAGGCTGCCCGCGTGCCAGATGGTTTGCGAATGTAGACGAGACTTTTCTTTTAGGAGGTCTACGTCCCAAAACTCTACGGAGAACCGGTAGGGAGGGTATGACGACCAACGGGATTTAGCTGTGGGATCCGAATCAACGCAAGCCTGGCCAGCAAATCGACGGATGAAAATCCCGAAGAAAGTATCCTCGGTCGTGGAAATATGAGTGGGACTGGGTGGTACCTGCTCCGATAGTCGAGAAAGCCTCTGAGCAGGTGCTTGCGAAGGATTGAACAATTCTTCCATGGAAAGTGGGGTCCCTGGCGCATTCGTTCCATTGTCTCCGATGCGAAGTGACGAGTCGGCAAAAATAGGGAAGTATGATTTCGACCTTTCGGCGTCAGCATTGTCACTTTGTTCTGCGCCAGAAATTTTGAGTAGAATGTCGGCCGTCGTTGACGTTATTCCGAGTTCCTTATCTCGGGTAGGCGAAGATACAATTCCAGGCTGTGACGTCGACATATTCGAGCGCTGTGTAATGTGATGCCGTAGAACTGATTGTGTCCAATGTGAGGCTTGCAGCATAGATTGTGGCGCATATGGTCGTTTATTAGTCGGGGATATATCCTGGGAAATGAAAAGAATATCTTCAAAGGTCTGAAGAGGCTAATTAGCAAGAGAAAGCTGAACGGTTGCTTGGCTCATACCATATTGGTATAGTAAATTCCATGTTCAAACATTGACGCCCATACGCTTTCTTCATCGTCACGACTTCCAGCACGTCTTCTCAGCTCAACGACAGATCGGGCAAAGTTGTATCGTTCCCTTTCGTTCTTCACGAAAAGACTGTCGGAGGAGACAATTGCAGCAACCCATCGAGCACTCAAACCTCCGATTCCCAAAATAACAGGAGAAGTGACTCGTCGTGGTGGAAATGTAATGGGTGTTGAGGGAGTAATCTTCGGATCAACACTGGAGAGACTCTTAGAACGTATTCTCGAATCAGATTTGGATGCGGTGTGGTCTTGTGCTTCGAGATGAAGCATATCGACAGCCCATCTCGTAAGCCAACATGCGCAGGCCTCTCCGATCTTGTCAGAGAGAGCGCCGTAGTGACGTGAAGGCCCTTCTTGGGCGGAATCATCAAATTCGCCGTCCGATGGCTCCGGTGAATGCGTCATAGGCGGCGACACAGATAAATCGTCTTCCTTGCTGTTTTCATCATGGGGTGATTCAGGTTTCAATCCTTCTCTCGGTTCTGCGACTTGTCGATCTGCAGCGTCCAGCATTTCTTCTTCATCAAGCAAATGCGCCACATTCTCCAGACCAACAGCAGCCTGAGGCTCTTCGGAATCCGCTTGAAGGTAATGGTTGGCAGGCTTGCCGCATGCAAAGTCCAAATATTGCACAACTGTAGTCGGCCCTATGGTCTTGAGAATGAGCGAGAGCGCCTGAGAAGCGACAGACGGTATAGAGAGATATATCGATGTCGCAAGCAAAGACTGCAGAAATCGTGGCGTTGCAGGATGCTTTCCAGCTGGGAGTTCATCCACCTCTGGAACACCAGAAAATGGAGGAGTCAATGGATGCTTTGTGGTGGGGATCAAATTTGGTGAAACATGTAGGAGTGGACCTCCACCATATAGACGCGATATACAGACCCTGAGATGAAATGTGAATTTTACAAAATAACAACAATAGGGTCGCCTCACTCAAATGCTATCAGAGGAAGTAATCAGTCAACATATCACCCCTCAGGGGTACGAAACCAACCTGCTCGTGTGATGTTGTCATCGTCGAATATGACACTAATTTCATCGGTGCCGTTTCGAAGACTGATGAGTCTAGCAGCAGATTCAGAGAATCCTCCTGTAAAAAGAGATCGAAAAAATCCCTTGAAAGAAGAATAAGTTGGATTGTGATACAACTTAAGTTGTCAGTATTCAGCTCACAGATTGGATCAAGACGACGCGATGTAGCTTGTAGATGGCATTCCAGGTTCCGTTGACGCGAAGAGCGACATCGTAGGTACTCGCTTGAAGGAAAGAGTTGTACAAGTGGGTTTGGATGTCGGACGCTGATGGTCCAGGTGAGTGCACCATGTCAGGCGAGGCGCACTAAAAAGTTACCCGGGCCGAGCGTTTATAGTATTCCAAGATATTTTTGGCGAGGACCCCAGAACAGCTCGGCCTACAAACTGTCGCAATTACGTAAACAAGAATCTCTATGGCGTACGCTCAACCCCATCCCAGGCTCTCCGTCGTCTCAAATTCTTCCCAGTCATCTGTAGACCATCTCTCCCCGACGACAACCTCAACACGATTTTCTCTCCCTTCTGCGCCTTCCATTTATGCTGCAGTCGCACCCACCAAGCCTGGTCCAAATCGCCCAAACATATATGATCGCAACCTCAACAAGACTCGCGGCGCTGAGGTCTCTGCAGCTGCCTTTGCCTTCCTCTTTTCAGAGATAGTGCAATATACCCAGAAGAGAGTCAGCGGCATAAACGATCTGGAACGTCAGTGAGTTGACTTATCTTTTACCTCCGTGCTTCGACTGATGTTGGTTACAGACTGAATACGCTCGGCTACCGTATAGGAACGCGCGTTCTCGAACTTATGGTCTGGCGTGCTGAAGGGTCGTCCAAAGCTCCCAAACGCGAGCTAAAACTCCTCTCTGTGCTTATGATGATCCACACGCAAGTCTGGAAAGCTGTATTCGGGAAGGCTGCCGATGCCATCGAGCGCAGTGTGGAAAATCCAGACGAATGTACGATCTATTGAACCATCCTGATGGAGTAATGGCTGATCTGCCACATGGTTTTATAGATATGATTATCGACAACGATCCGCCCATTGAGCGATACATCTCCGTCCCCAGAGATATGAGCCAGCTAAGCTGTTCATCATTCACGGCTGGTATTGTTGAAGCGGTCCTTGATGGTCTCTGTTTTGTACGTGTGCTTTCACGACTCTCCTGTCCAGCACAAGTGCTCACCATCTTATCCAGCCGGCAAGAGTCACTGCTCACAACACTCCTAACTCCCAGTTCCTGAACAGGACCACAATCTTGATCAAACTGGAGAAGTCTGTGCTCGAACGCGAAGAGTTGCTGAAATGATTTCAAGCAAGTATATATCTCTCGCCTGTAACAGTATGTACCTAATATTTCATTCGTTCAATCATTCAAATTCAAATTGGATCTCTTATCACCTTTGAGTTTCTCCCGAAGCTGTTATTGGGGTCCTTGGTGTTATCGTGTCTCTCGTTATCGCGCCGCAAGTTACAAAAGGTCGTAAAATGTAAAGGATCCGGCCTGTGCTCCATACCGCCATGGTTGCTCTAAACAGTATCGAGATCGACCCCCCACTCCTTAACTCTTCTTGTGCTTGGTCTTCTGACCTACATCAACTTACTGATCTATATGAATCGCCATACACAGGGGCGATCACAACACGTACCGCAACTCTTCATGGCTTTAAGGAAGATACTGCCGTTCATACTGTGCGCATTCGGAAATTATCCCTGAAGTCAAGAGATCACCTGCTAATCAACCTGGCCAAGGTCTTTAGGTCGCCTTCGCCGCTGAAACGCTGACGACATTGAACTCGTACGGTTATTCGCCGCATCCCCTATTGGACTATCTCGCTTGGGTTGAGGCCATCCTTACAGCTCACCCTTCCGTCACGAAACCCATTATTATCAGTATCACTGCTTCAGATGTGACAACCCTTCAATCTATGGTAGACGCTATCCAAGAACTCCGTGGTAAACTTGTCGACAAGATACCGGGGTCGTCGAAGATCGCTATCGAATTAAACACTTCGTGTCCGAATATCCCCGGCTCCCCACCTTCCGGGTACACCTTCCAGTCACTCACGCCATTGCTCCGAGTGCTAGCAAGCGCGTATGTCCAGGATCCGACTCTGACCGTTGGCCTTAAATTCCCCCCCTATACCTATAAAGGCCAATTTACCGAGGTCATAGCTGGCCTTACGTCGCTGACGATCAGTGCTACAGCCCCAAACACCGTCAATAAATCACCATTCGCGTTCCTGACCTGCACGAACACGCTTGGAAATTCTCTGCTCTTTTCAGACCAGACGGCGCCAGGTGCCGAGGAAAGTTTTGCAGTCCCGACCGCATTAGGGGGTTTAGCAGGCCAGGCTCTCCACCCTTTGGCGTTGGGCAACGTTTTCACCTTTAAACAAATGCTCTCCACTGAGGAGGCTATGGGGGCCGGTTTAGGCGGCATTAAAGTCATTGGGGTTGGTGGCGTCACTTCAAAAGCGGCAGCAGAAAGGATGACAAAGGCGGGAGCGGATGCCATAGGCTGCGCCACACTTCTTGGGAAGGAAGGTGTCCACGCTTTCGAGATCTTAGGGAAAGATTGAGAAGGAGTTATAATGCACTTGACATTAGATGCCACAAATTCAATTTCTGTGAAAAACTGCAAACAAACGCGAAGATGCTAAGTACAGTGCGCTGTATCAGGCTATCAGCTACAAATTAAAATCAATTTGACGTCGACGTTCAGCAAATATTCCGGCTCACCGGCACAAGTCGGAGTCCGGCTCATCCGGCACAGCCATTATCTAACATTTCCTGCTTCAAGCTCCCTCTGAGCATCTCTGAACGTTGTGATGTATTTATTCTCCTATCTGGTGAGCAGAATGAAAGCCGCTGCCCTGCCAAGTATGGGCAACTTGTTTACCGGAAGGATGTGGACCAAATAAAGGCACATCAAATCAACGCGCCTCTCATCGTCCCGCTACGCGCGCCTCATCTCGTTTACACCAACCATCACTTTTCTTTATGAGTTTTCCCCACTGCCCAGCCTCATACAATGCCGTTTACTGATCCTAAACTTCCGCTGTTAAACAGTTTGTGTCTCGGCATCTGGTTCAATGCTCTGAGACAAAAGGTTGACAAAAGGCGGGACGCTGCGTTTAGTGTTTAAAGGTCCAGTCTTGGGACTGGAAAAAGACCGCAACCAGACTGGACTGGACTGCAAAAAGACCGGACCAGCAGTCCGGTCTTTTGATTTTTGAGAATCAAAGACCGCAAAAAGACCGGTCTCGATGGACCGGTCTTTGCGGTTAAGACCGGTCTGAACCAGCTACTTTGTAGCCCGGATTTATCCCTTCAAATCGGCCCCAAGGGCATCCAGATTGGTAAAGTTTTGGCTGAGAAATAAATAAAACAGTCAAAAGGTTTCCAAAAGAGTAGAAAATGCGGAATATTAGTGTAGAACAGTCAATTCTCAATGAAATTTAACGTTCCAGGGCTCAATTTAAAGGTATATATTATGTCTACAAATATTACTGATACATATATATCAAATTACTCGTGGTTTGCATCGAAAAACCGGTCTTAGACCGGTTAAGACTGGTTAAGACCGGAATCTGGTTCAGACCGGTCCAAGACTGCAAAAGACCGACATAGACTGGTCTGAATCAGTCCAGTCCGGTTTTTTGACATCTTGGGATGTATATGGACCGGTCTCAGTCTCGGTCCATGTCCCTGGGGGCCAAAAGACCGGACTGGACCGGACTTCAAAACACTAGCTGCGTTCGAAGAATACTTGAACAACCTACTGTCAACCACTGCCGATGGCGACCATCGACTTTCCGCTCCTTATCCGCGATGAGTGGGCTCAAGAATCCCACACCGCCATCTGGTGCCAACGGGATCCATATTAGACTGTCCACGGTCCGGGCCTGGCCCTGCTGGCCCGAGGGCCGACCCGGCCCGGCCCTCATAGGGGCCAGGGCCAAGGCCTAACTGACCCGGCCCTCGGGGTCGACCATGGTCAGCCCGGGGCCGGCCCTCTTTTTTTGGGTTCCAATTTCAACTTTTGAGTTTGCATTTTATTATTAACATGTATACTACGACTAAGTAAATGTAATACAATTCTAGCTGTTAGAGTGGAGGTGCCAAGGCTCAATGGTCATATCAAGATAGCAGTAGCAACTGCTCGTCACAGAGAGGAGCCGCACACCTGCAGCGTTGTGGCATCGTTGTGGCATCGAGACAGCAGTAGCAATTGCTACTGCTGCTCCGCGTTGCCCATTGCATTCGCGTCGTCGTTGCACATCAGCGTTGTGGCATCGAGACAGGAGCAGCAGCACTCGCTACTGCTGTTCCTCGTCCGACGTCGCCTGTTGCATCCGCGTCGCCTGTTGCGTCCGCGTCGTCGTTGCACACCCGCGTGCGTCGTGGTATCGGCGTGGCATCGAGATAGGAGCAGCAGTTGCTGCTCCTCATCGCCCGTTGCGTCCACGATGCTGACGTGGCATCAAGACAGGAGCAGCAGCAGTCGCTACTGCTGCTCCTCGTCTGACGTCGGCTGTTGCGTCCGCGTCGTCGTTGCACACCCGCGTGGCATCGGCGTGGTCGTGGCCTCGTCCATCGTGGCCTCGTCGTGGCATCCGTGGCGTCGTGGCATCAATGCACCCATGCACCCGCTGTTGCACTGCACTGACCCGCGGCTCGTGGCATCGATGCACCCGCGTCATGGTGGCATCGTCGACGCCGCATCGAGACAGAAACAGGCTGTTCCACCCGCCGTGTCCATCGTGTTGGCGTCGTCACATCGTCATTGCCTCGTTGATGGTGTGGAGATGGTGGTGTCGCACACCCGTGGCGTCGTGGTATCGTCATCGCTGCATCGTTGTCGCATCTGCAGCGTCGTGGCATCGATGGACCTGCCATTGCATCGGCGTCGTCGTTGCATCCGCGTTATTGTGGCATCGTGGCATCGACGCCGCTGCACCCGCCGCTGCACCCGCACCCACCTGCAGCTCGTGGCATCGATGCACCCATGTCGTCGTTGCATCGTCGACACTGCATCTGCCGTTGCAGCGTCGTGGCGTTGTTGTCGCTGTACCTGCAGCATCGCGGCATCATCGTCGGTGTACGGGTACCCGCAGCATTGTGGCATTGTCGTTGCTGCACCGACAGTGCGGAGATGGTAGTGGGTGGCAAAACGCGGCGGGTACAGGGCCTGGCGCATCGTCATCGACAGCTGAACTGTGGTATGGAAGTAATCAATGCAAATGTTAAGACAGGTTGTAGGCACTTACCTGTGCCCATGCTCGTGCACCCCCACCTGTGCCCACTGTGCATACACTATGCGTCCCTTCAAGCTCGTCGAACGAGGCCCCATGCTGTCCTCTTGAGAGGTAGAACTTGGAATGAGTCCTGTGGCGGCAAGCGACGACGTGCTCGCTGCATTTCGGCAAATGCCGAGCGCCGCACTGCAAACGGCTTGGCCCGGGGCCGACCCAACCCGGCCCGAGGCCAACATGGGCCAGGGCCAGGGTCAACACCAACTGACCCGGCCCCGTAGGGCCAGGGCCAGGGCCACCAAAAACACCCCGGCCCTGGCCCGGCCCGGACCGTGGACAGTCTAATCCATATTCCACAGTGCTGAATGGGATCGAGTGTTTACACGAATGCCTGGAACCTCGAACAATGCCTAGGACTATTATCATCATTCGCGATGACTACAAGATATTATGGGATGAAATCGTGCAACAATCACAATCTGTACATAGAGGCATTGTCATCTGGGGTCAGCCCGGAATAGGTGCGAGGTTGCCCAATAGTCAGATCTGTGAAGGAAATTCTAATGAATTCATTGGTGCTCCAGGAAAAACCCTATTCCTCCGCTATGCCCTCGGCCGGGCCCTGGCAGAGCATACACCCATCATTCTGTGTGAATATAGTGAATATTTCCTATATTTCGATGACTCCGGTGTACGGCGCATAGTGTACATAGGGAAGTGCATGGATCAGGCATACCCATATGGGTCATGGGTATGGGTGCGGGTCAGCTCTGCGATACCCATGACCCATCATAACCCATGGCCCAAAACCGCATTTTTGACAACATTTTTCATTATTGAAGACATGTAGAGGGATGGAAGTGGTGGTTGACTCAGAAGATTAATTTAACCCACTGACAAACTGTTGGTCACACATTTCAGCAAACACTGAGATGTGAATGCCTTGTAATTTCAGCACTGACCCATCGACACCCAAGCACCCATAGACAGAAAACCCATGGGTGCATGGGTATGGGCTGGCATGGGTGTGGGTGTGGGTCACTGAAAAAATACCCATGGGTGACCCATGCTATTCCCTAAGTGTACAACCATAACGATGACATTGAGTTCCCTTCATATATCATCACACTCTTCAACACCACCAAAAGAATGTGTTCTCCCCATGAGTCCTTCTTGCTTTCTTCCTGCCCTGTGTTCGTTGTACAAGCCACTTCGCCTCAAAAGAGTCGGAGGTCTCAATGGTCAAAGCAGTTGATGGCTCGGATATGGATCATGATGCCATGGTCCAGAGAGGAAATTCTTCAATTGTAAGAGGTTCATATTAGCTCGCATTCAGTGAGTTTTACTCACACTTAGTCAGGGGGGTTCTGAGACCAACTACTCTCAGCAGCTACTACAGTGCCGTCGAGATATTCGACCACCTAGGCCCTAGCGCACAACATTGCACTACACTTACTCCTAAGACCCCCGATGTAGGATGTGACTTCAGCTTACAACCACTCTCATTGGATAACCCAGTCCAGCTCTTGAACCAGATCCAGTTTGGTAGCATCGAGGAGGACGATCCCCATGACAATTTCCATCAATATTTTTATGCCTACAGGCTCCCTAATGTGAAGTCTGTGCCTAATCGTCAAGCCCCACAGGATTGCTATGAATACCGAGTACCAACTCAATTCCTCCTCCGGAGACTCTTCCAGGTGATACAAAAGCAGACCTTGATGAAGCAACAAGAGTTTTGCCATCTCCTTAGCCCTCTTCCCAAGATTTGCGGGGCAGCCTATGAGGTTCTTGGTGTTCACTTCTTCTCCCAACAATCAGCTCCAATGTCTTTCCGGTTTTCCGATGCCTCTGGATCCAACTGGTCTACTAAAAAATTTTCATCCTCGCTACCTATCGAAAGTCTCCCCGTTCTTTCACCAGATTTGACCACAGACTTTCCCAGTGTGGTCTGGGTTCCTTCGGCAGATTTCCCAACTATTGATGCCATCGCGGTTAGCAATGGAGGGAAATGCATGACCCTCCTTCAAATGACAATTGCTCAGGAGCATGATATAAAGCCAGAAGGAATCAGTAGGATTTGGCAGCTGATTGGTGAGCGTGCTGTCGATCTGCAGTGGGAGTTTCTGTTTGTCGTGCCATCAGACGAAATCGACGACGGAGCCAAATTGTGCAACGTGCTCCAGCCCCGCTCAATTGTGACACTCCGGAACGAAAGAGAGTCTGTCGGCCCAAAATAAAGATGCCAGTTGGATACATGGTAGCATCATTCATGAACCAAGAGGAAGTCACGGCCATAGCAACCCAATTCACCTTACTTCCGGATAACGAAGTGGCCAGTGGTGTTGTGGAGGTGGACATTGGAAAATAGTCCCCCGGGCTAGGCCTGCCCGCCCATTAGATATTCTTTATTTTTTGTTCAGTGACAGATCATTGTCAGGAACTTCAATAGCGAAGTCGGACCCGGGACGATAGTTATGTCAATTTTGTAATAAGTAATAATCGCTTAGTTTGAGGTGCGCAGGGCTTGCCAAAGTTCTTCCAGATGGTCCAACTTTCCCCAGGATTTTGAGTTTCAGAGAATAGCTTCGTGACTAATGCTCATGTTCCCTAAGATTCCCACTTACTAACTATCCTCCGAGTCCTCCAGCCCTGAGGCCTTGAGGCCTGACGAGTTACCCCTCGGGATTCCCAAAGTTTCGGACAACTTGCCCAATCCACATGCAGCAGCGATGGCTGAGTGAAGCCCACCAAGCAGGCATCCAATCATTCGAAGGGCGCAGTAACCAATGACCATTATCCATGTTTTTTTAATGTTGGCTGTGCTCGCGGTGGAGAAAGGCAGGAGTTGTATTATTATTTCAGTCGTTACATAGTGTCAAGAATCATTAACAATCCAGTGTCCAAGAAACTGAAGCTCCGTAAACTATCAGCAACTTGACTCTTTTTGTTCCAATCTGGTCGGAAACAATCACCTGAGGGACCAAGGCCTTCAATTCCTGGAAGCGCTGTGACAGCGGAGAAAGCCATTACCTGCACAGTGCAGAGGAACGGAATGGAGCAACCTGGCCTTGACAAAGCTAAGGATGAATGATGTTCACCTGTCGCTGAAATGCCACCAGAGCTCAGCCGGCTTGCTAAATGATAACCTGCCAAGGCAAAGGGCGTTGACATTAATATTAACGCTAAAAATCTCCAGTTTCGACGTAATAAAAATGGAAACTTGCACGAACACAGAAAAAAAACATAAGATATGTCAAGGAAACGTGAAGAAGTGAAAAGGATAACAGAATTTGGCCCAGACTTCTCAAAATAGCCACGGGACAGGCGGAAATCACAACGTCAAATACATTTTGACTTTAATTTCTGGCCGCCCTTCGATGTTGGGCTGGGATTGAAAGGGGTTCCTACAAACTGGCTGTGAACGTATCCTGCCGATACGGATCAAATTGAGGAGCAGCGGGAAAAAGTGAAAGGTTGCTGAACGATGTGCGAAAGGCTTCCGTTGGCGAGTCAGGATATGTCGACGGTTGTGCGTAGGTCAAAGACGTCAGATAGGATGGTAAATAGATGTCAGGAGAATAGGAATATGTCGATGATTGATCATGGCCAGGAGACTCGGGGTAAGGCGTGGAATGGGTTGTTATCATGTACGACCACATGGTAGAGTTTGTGGGCGTGGTCGGGGCATATGTTTCGACGGAGACCGGTGCAACGCAAAATGACCTATCTACTTGCTGGGAGGGAGTAACATTGGAGGAATAAGCCAATGCGGTGGGATAGGTCTGAAAGAGATAGTATAAGTAAAAGAAAATTATCTTTGTTTTCGAGGTCGATAACGTACCACGGAGGAGACTGCTGGTGGACGTAATGAGAATTTTCCTGGAGTGAGGAATGGACTGCGGGATATATAATGCCCGCTTTGTGGATAAAGCTCATGAGGGCCAGGCAAGATAGTCTCCGCTTGCGACTGAGAGATCGGTGGGTCTTCTTCATGAGGGTCGTATTCTCTGAACGGAGTGCCCTTGACAGCATTAACGAGCTCGTCGCCTTCTTTGCCTTCGAGAAGTAGATCGGCGACTCGGCGGCAGCGCAACATTTCGTCGTCACCATTCCTCTTGACCTTCCGCTTGATTGGCTTTTTGGCGCGGGCAGAAGGAGTGAATTTGAAATTGGGATACTTCCGCATGTGAGCAAGCTTTTCCTGGTCTGCTTTCAATTGCCAGACACGCTTCTCATCCTCAGACATCTGGTTCCAGCAATGCGCAATGATTCTGCTAATATGGCGATGGTCGTGTTCGGAAGTGTATTTGATCTTGTCGCCTGCGGAGAACTCTGAGCGGAAGATCATGAACGCGCTACGTGGTGTTCGGACGCGTTCCAAAGAGCCAGAATGCGACTCGGAGGTCCCATGGAAGGAGCCATCAGCAGGAGAGAAGTCGTAATCGGGCGAATAGTGTGTATCTAGCAGTGGTGCTCCAGAAGAGGGATATGAGCCGGATAAAAGGGACGTCCTGTAGGAGTGAGGCCTTTGTTCTTCCCATCCTGGTGATATTTGGGAGGAGAGGTGCCTGTATGTTATATCGTGATCGAACGGGACGAAGCAGGGCTGTATGGGGTCTATTAGGGCCAAAGCGAGGAGATGTTAGAAAGCAGGAAACCAAGAGGGAAAAAAGCATACCGTAGACGCAGTGAAGACCATTTGAGACCTGGTCCATATTGGAGCGAAGGAGAACTGTTTGTGAGGCATGCCGATAATCGACTTATGTATATAGTGGAACTGGTGAAAGAGCAGGATTCTTTCTTTCATGTAGTGATGGTCCAGTTGAAGCGGAGGCATCAATCATGAATCGCCGGCCCGATGACCCCACCCTCGTTATAATCACGCACAATCACGGTCGTAGGAGAAAGAAAAAGACTGCGATTGCCGACAACAAAAGACGAAGAATGGGCAACCTTGGAGAGGATTATTTGGACAGGGTCGATCAGTAATCAATTAATCATAAATGAACATGGTACTCGCCAGAATAGAGAGGACAGCAAGAGGACGGCTGATTTGCTGAGGATGTGACCTATTCTTGTCACCCGTGGTTCAACGACTCCGTTTAAATTTGCTTGTCCACGAAACATGCCCACAATCCTCAACCATGCGTCCGGGAGCGCGAATCCCGCTACATCTCTGTCTTCGCTATGGGCATATCTCCAACCTGCACTGGACCATATTGTCAAATCTCCGTCCAACGATCCGAACGGTAAAGCTCCCGCGATAGATTTCGGCCTTTACGCTGGAATACACTCGGCTTGCTACAACTAGTGAAGAGCATGTTTTCGCGTCCTGCATTAAAATCAACTGACATGGTCTCTACCGCAGTTTCACTGCGCAGAGTGAAGCCAACGCCGTCAACCCCGCTGCACCGAATGATCCCAGACATTCAGTCAGTGGAACGGACATATATGTCCAGCTTGACAAATACTTCGCGGAAGCTGCCCGTGAAATAGCCCTTGGTGCCCCCTTGGACGACATCACCCTTGTCCAGTACATCGTCCCTTCCTTCAATCGCTTCCATGCAGGAGCACAGTCCGCTAACAGGCTTCTGAGCTATGTTAACCGCCATTATGTCAAACGTGCCGTCGACGAAGATAGAGGTTGGCTCCGTCTCACCGACGTCCTGGAGTCAGTGGCAAAGAGCATCTCACACGACGATTCCAGAGAAATTATATCTCAAAAGTTCCGGGAGAAAAGGCTAGAGGAGCTGAAGAAGTGGGGCTATAATGATGGTGATTCAAGTCAGCAAGCTACGCTTGCGGAGTCTTGCGCCGAGGCTGCAAGCTCTCTGGATCGTGTCGTCCCTATTTTATCTCTTGCCCATCGCCGCTTCAGGACCGAATTCATGGAACCCTTGCTTGCAACACCGAAAATCAAGGGGAAATCGAAAGTCAAGAATAAAATACCTAAACCCTCTGTTGGTCCTAACCCAGCGCGTCCAAAAGGTAGACTAGCTCGTGCAATCAAGGATCTCCTCGAATCAGACACAATTGATGAAGAGGAGAGATTGCGCCTTGCGTCTGGTCTTGCGAAGGCATTACAGGTCATCGGCGTACGCGAAGAACACTTGCTGCGGAAAAAACTTGATAAATTCGTCACATCTGCAAATCCAACGCCTCCGACTCCTTCAAAGTCTTAATTGTCCATTACTTACTATCGATTTTCCGTAGACATTGGTATATGTATACGTGAATATATCATATCACATGTACACCGCATTGGTGAAATGACATCACGGACGACTTAAGCCAGCCAACCAAACAGAGAGATAAAAACCACGAAGGTACAATTAAACAGTACACGATCGATGGCATTGACGAGACACATGACAAAAAATGAAGTTGTAGTTCACTGTCTGCTTAAAAGGCCACTTGTACATATGTTCAGACAAGGCTTTCAAGGCAAGTTAGTGGCTCCGTCGAACAAAACGTTCAACCACGCTGCGAGGCGGAATCCCTGCTTAGCAATTTGGGTTTCGATCTGAAAGAGAGTCGAAGCAATGATGATTAACTTTAAGGAATGTCTGCAGACCATAATAACAACATACGATGGGGACTGCACCAGTGAAGTAGCTCGAAGTGCACAGGTCTTGTCCGGTGGAAATTTTGAAAACAAAGGACTGCGTGTATCATCAGTTAAACCATCTAACGAGACGACTTCGAGACCCAACTATACTTACGCAATCGAAAGCGTTAGACTCGGAGGCCCAGACGAGAGGGCATGCGAGCGGGGTAATAGCGCGAGGGTTAAGTACTCCTGCGATATCCTCCTCAATGCTTCGCCTGGAGCTCGCTGGAGTGGTAGTAGAAGAGCAGGAGATCCATCCAGCTGCAAGAGATTTGTATGTGCCAGTCTATTTCGATGGAAAGAGAAGACATGTCAGTAAACTAGTTGTTCGTCGGAGAGGCTTAATTAATAATTTAATGACCTTAATACGAGTGACAAGCGCGTTGGCCCAAGTCGTTACAGAGTTTCCATAGTTGGCTTTCAAAAGAACATTGATCATGCCGCTGTCTTAAGATTCAGATGATGAGATAGCATCAAAGGTGAAAAGGCAGCGTATTTTACCCCATGTCTTGAATAAATGTCAGTCAGACAGTCCGTAGCTATTGAATGGAGGACTTACAGCGTGCAGGTTGGTGCTGGATCCACTGCATTTGGCGGAGATATCGTTTCCACCCACTTCAAGTGCTTCGACATGGAGTGGCTGTCCGATGTCGCCAAGGAACTAAAGCAAGAAGTGTTTAAATTGTGGCATTTATTTTTAGTTTCTGATTTGACTTACATGGTCTAGAGCAAGGTATCCCGTTAAGAAAACAAAATCAAGGAGAAGAAATAACAACTCAACGAACCTACAAACTTGAGAGCTTCCTGGCGTTGCTCGGCGGAGAGAGAAGTGTCGACAACACGAGTAGTATAATTGGCAATGGCGGTCACTAGAAATTTATCAGACGCGGCCTCGATGGCTGGTCTCAAGGCGACCTACAGATGCATTGTCCATTTCCACAATCTCTGGTCTCGGAGACGGAGCAAGAAGTAGGGGGGTTATCTGTCACATCAACGGTCAGAGAATTCGACCAGATCTACGATATTCCACTGACCTTCCGCATCGACGAAGTGGAAGGGAGCGGACCTAGCCAATGAATAAATGAATTCATGAACGCAAGTCTGGATGAAAGGGGTAATTTTTACCAAGAAAAGGCGGTCTCCGATCTGACGTCATCGGCCCACTATAAGTCCATAATATCACCAATAGAGATGCAAGTTAGAGCGAGAAGTGTGCACACGTTTTATTTCCTTACAGTAGCTGCAGGGCCGAGAGATTCATTGTACGTCGATCCCAGAGACGACTGTACGAACGAAAGAGCCTTGGGGGAAAGAAACTGGATAATAGAAGTATGAGAAAATGAAAATGCACAATAGAAAAGAGAGACTATTTACCTGCATGGCTACATATCTAAAATAATCGACTTCAGCAGCAGTAGGCAAAAATGGAACGGCAAGACTTACCCTACGGTCATATGTCCACTAGCTCCCCAGCCGTACACCGCACACGGTGCGGAGAGAGACAAGGTGAGTGCAAGAGTGCTAAGTTTCATGGTGAATTTCTAAAGCGCAAGTTATTCCCAGTTAATGGGGGATGCAGCTGTTAGCACAATGCCAGTGCAACTACTCTCGTTAAATAGCGCATCGAATGCGCTCTTCGACATGTGCATGCAAGCGAGATACTCAAGGATATTCACAAGAATCACGCTCGCCCTCGACTCACATGTTCTTCTTAGTAGTTGCCACTGTCTAAATTTGGGGACGGAGATCCGAGGCATGTGGATTGATGGGCGATAACAAATATATGCGCCATGGTCGCCTGCGTAACATCAAGAGACCAAGAACGTTGCTGGTATTTTGTACCAATCCACGAAAGATATAAAAATAAGTCTGACAGAGTAATGTGCATCGTCCATGTGTATTTCTTTTCGAGCATTTCTTTTGGCAATTAAAAGACACGTTGCTCCAAGAAAGATGTGGACGTCGATTACCCACGTGGTTATAATTTCCATTATCTTGCAGTACCACAATGTTGCCCGAGACAAAAAAACTGACTCGCAAGCCTAATGTGGTGGAAGCACAGATTAGCATTGGAGAGCCAAGAAATCGAGATACATTTAATAAAGCGGAGACACTAGAATCAATGGCCACATTAAACCAAAGCCTAGCTTTTGCCGGTGCCGGTTTCCGCCTTCTGATCGACTATTGAGTCCATATTTAAAACGTTCCCAGAGTTCAAGAACGCTTCCATGTCCATAGAAAAACCCACTTCAGAATCCTGAGGGTTTGAGAAGAATCCAGAGGGAAGGTTATTCAGATCAATGGAGTTGAGATCATCGAATGCTTCGCCCGTGCCGTGCATAGATGGATCGTCCGAAGGCGAGGGTTTGACATCCATGAGATCCGAGGCCGCAGAAAATTGGGCCAATAAACTTCCTGGAGAAGGAACCGAATTCGACTGAGATTGCAACATAGATCCAGAAGCATCCATGTCAACTCCCAAATCTCCACTGGAAGTAAAATCGCCAAAGAGTTCATCAGTTGCAGGAGAAGTGATATTAAAATTATTGAGGGCATCTCCTTCTTTCAGCGGCTGATTGTCGGTTTCATGGTTTTGTAGTTGTTCACCTTCACCATCATCTAGTAAAGGTGAGAACAGTCCATCATGAGGGATACTGGACTCGCCGGATTCGGCAGGATTGCCGAAAGGATCTGCTACGTTTGACATGTCAATGTCCATGGCATCAAGGTCCAGTTCGATTGGTTTGTCCGATGAGTCTCCAAGTCCAACACCCAGCGCCGCCAAATCAGACTCTTTATGTGGCATATGCATTTCGTCCGGAAGAGTGAGGTCAATTTCTGTCGGCCCATGAGTACCATCGAGAGGTAATGAAGAGCTGGCAAAAGCGGCCATGAGGTCCGGAGGAAATTCATTGGGACCAACGGGACGAGCAGACTTTGGGGCCAATGTAACTGGAGAAGCAAGCCCTTTTGAATAGAGAGCCGCTTCTTCTTCTGTGATTCTGAGTGATGTCGAGGAGAGGTCAAGCTTGAGAGGGAACTGTGGTCGATGAAGCGATGATATGGATATCGCCGATGGCCTTCTGCCGAGTGCTGTATTCAAAACCGGAGAATTCCTCGGATTTGTGCTGCCGCCGTCTAAGGGAGGTTGGGTAGCAGAAGTATCCATCGCTGTTTCAGACAAGAGCGGGGGGACAGGAGGGGGCAACATCAATGCTTCAGCATTCTTTCGTCTTTCTTCAGCCTCGATCCGTTCTTCTTCTCGTCGCAAGTCGCGCTTCAAAACACTGATAGCACGAAGCTGGGCATGGGCATTAGTATTTTGGTATAACGGCCGAGGACGATTGGGAACTTGCAAGATGAGCTTCAATGGAGTCGCAGAGTTGGTCGTACTTCTCGACATCGCGTCCAAGAGCCGCTGTAAGGGATTGTGGTGGGTTGGGAATGTGCTTTTCTATGCCTCTGTTGATATTTGTTAAGTAAAATCTTGCTATGACCATCTGACTCAAAACGCACAACTTGCGAGTAGCAGCATAGAAGTTATAAATTTGCCCAGTCTTTACAACAGCGTCCTGATGTGACTTGAGACACATATATTGAAGCGACTTTACGAAAGGAAAGCACCTTGAGACAACGCGTCAAAGCCTCGAATTCTGGTTGCAAAATCTTCTCTTCGGAAGTTTCGGTGGATGATGGAGTTGGTATAGCTTTACTGTCTTTATTTTCGGTACTGGCATTAGATAATTTAGGAGTTTCAGATGCCATGATGGATTCGTGATGGGTCGAGCAAGTTGAAGAAAGAGCAAGGAACGTCAGTAATAGTAATACGACTATTATTACTAAGTAGTAGGGAAAGTACACGTGATGCTTGGCTGCTTGCGCGGTGCGCACTGCGCCTCTTTCAATCTTCCTTCCCTAAAAACCCATTAAAAACCGGTTCGTTCGTACTCAACCAGATTTCAGTCCAGCGTTACAAAACAAGTTATTTTTTGTGCATTTCAATGTCTTTTTGGCTGTTTGGACCCTCAGAAATATTTCCTTCATGATATGGCCTACAGACACATCAAGTTGAAGCTTTCGTTGGAACGGTGACCCATAATATTGCAATGGACCTGCCAATTATTAGTCTCTGAATTCTCATACCTCGTCTCTTCGAATACTTCGCGGTTTTAAGTCAATTCAGAGCTGCCCGTAGGGTTTTACCCACAATAAATAGGCGGTTGCAGGGACTTCCATAACAGGCGTGTGCAACTCTGCATATCCGAGTCCGTGTCCCGAGTGAAAATCCTTTCAACTTCACCCTCTCTCCTTATTTTTGGCCCAGGATATCTGTGGACCTGTCCAGCTGGTTATCGGACTGACTTGGCTGGGTACATATTGTCGAATCTTTATGTGGGGAGTATCCTGTTGAATTTGATTCATATTCATGCAAGACTGCTCCGCGCTCGATGCTTCCGAGTGCAACGACGCCCGTTGTTCAGCCTATCTACGAGGATGGTCATACAAACCCAGTAAGCTCACTTTACTCTCATATATTAATCATACTTATGTATTTTAGCGACGTATCCGACACATAACTGGAATTCAAATCCGCAATCTAACACCCTTCCCTGTGCGCGATGCCTTCACGTCAGCCTTAACTCGGCCCGCAGAACAACCCCATTTCAATGCATCTGGCGTTATAGATGACCTCGGAGCGATGATATTAAGAAAACGTACTCGGAAGGTCTCTACGAACTCGACTGGAACCCGACGCAGTCTCAAGTGGGATGATGGAATCCTTGACCAGAAGGACATGTCAACATCTGTCGAATCAAGGGGCAGGGCGACGTCTATTTCTTCAACCACTCTTACAAATAATGGAAATCCCTTAACCAGTCCTAGCAATGGCACGCAACCCTTCAGTTCGTCTCGGTCGACGCATTCATTGCGAGGGCGTCGCGCTCGGACAAGTTCCATGGCGTCGTCCAGCAGCAATCATCTGGCGAACATATCTTTTCCAGCGGGCTCCTCGTCGACATCCATTCCTTCCCTTCTTCCAGATAATTCTCAAGCCGGTTTGGAGAAAGTCATCAATTCCAGATTGGTTGAGACTTTCATTGCTATCGGCGTACCCACACGTACTGGTCAGGAGCTCGAATCGTCTAGTTCAAACCTCCTGTCGCCATCTGGTGGCTCACAAATTGCCTTGCGCTCTGCTCCACTGCAAGCGTCCTCTTTTTTGCCAACTTCACGCAGCCAGAAATTGGTTTCCGTTGCTCCGTCAAGCACAAAAGATTCCTTAACCGTAGTTCCACTTCACAAAAAACAATCGTCTACGCCGAACTCAGCGCCTCCATCCAAAACTGCCTTCAAACTCGCAGTTAAGCAGGATATCAGACCCAGAGGGCCGTCGAACACTCTATTGAATGGAATATCCCCTCCTTCACCTGTTTCGTCCCCCAGAAAGGGTAAATCGGTCGCAAACCCACCATCTGAGATGGAAAAGGTCGTTACCAATAAATCAGAGTCTCCTGTCTATTTCTCTCCAATCCATCGACCCTCGACCAATCCCTTTTTCCCGATTGATGCGCGTTCTGGTCGTGACTTTCCACAATGGTCTGACACGAGTGGTCACAGTTTAAAAATCGAGGTATGGGGGAAAGTAGCAGTGCGAGGAAGGAGAGAGGAATGGGCTCTACAAGGGCGTCAGCATCAGACAGAGCCTCCTATCGACGATGACGCTCATGACTGGAAGTTGTTGGATGAACGGGACATTAATCTGAATAAGCTAATCCCTCTTCCCGACGATGTACGCACCCATTTGTCCAATCGCTCGGATTCTCATTAATTTCATCTTTCAGCTAGACACCAACCCATCAGCGCTTCCTTCAAACACTGTCCTTGTTACCCTGTCACCCCCAGGGCAGACTCTCTACCTACCTCCTTCTCTGACGTCTGTTTCCCGGTCCTCATCACCATCTGGCGGGTATACTTCAGATCCCGAATCGGAAATTCGGAAAGCCAAGCAAGACAATGACCAGCCACATTCTACGGCTGATGTTCTTTCGCCTGCCGAAATATTACCACTTTCTCGCAGAAGACGTCACAAAGGTATACAAAGCCCGGCTGATTTGAGAGACAATGCAAAGACAGCTGGTTGGCTGGAATTGTTCAAGTACGTATGTATTCTATCGCCTAGTATATCCAACTCAAGGAACCTTCAGGCTTGTTACCATCCAGTCTCTCATTTTGGATAACGAATCATCGCTTGGCGAGGTGGTCCGGAAGATCGATGGTCTACTAGAAGATGACGAGACGTTCCCCCTTGTATGCTTCTTCTGGTACCTTATTCTTTGCTTGTCTAACCGTTCAACAGAGACGTGAGATATCTGAACGGGAAGCTCATATCAAAGAGTTGAGCACGAACTACAATGTGGTTGTGGAGCTGTCTGCGAAGAGTAAGGAGCACACGAGCTGGAATTTCCATATGCTAATTTGTTTTCAGGGAAACTAGAAATTGCTGATCGCGCTCAAAGGCTGAAAACCCGAGCTGATCTTCTTGCGTCTGCCAGAGACGCCCTTCAACTGAATTCGGAGATGGATGACAGGATAGATACTGAAAGGTAGGTTGCTATTTTTCGTCTTCCACCGTCATTCAATGTCATCTTTTGAACAGAACCCGGCTAATTTTAATGCGCGAGAGGATGGCCTCCGCACGGACTTCTCTACTATCTACGCTATCTACAATTTTCCCCATAGAACTCTATTCTCCTCCTGACCTACTCTTTACCATCCTGGATGTGCCATTACCCATTCCACTTAACTCTAACGACCCAGCGCCACCTTTAACAATGCCAGAGCACAAGGAGGTGACGGAGGAAGCTGTTGCAACTGCCCTTGGATACGTGGCTCAGGTCTTGCAGATATTAGCTGCGTATATCGGGAAACATTTGATATACCCCGTAACATGCATAGGCAGTCGTAGCTTGATCAGAGATGGGATTTCAGCTATGGTCGGACCTCGCATGTACGTGTCCTGCGCTAGATCACTTGTGTTTTGGTTGATAATATCAAATACAGGTTTCCATTGTTCTCAAAAGGAGTTGACACATATCGATTTGAATACGGTGTTTTCCTCCTGAATAAAGACATTGAAATGGTCAGTGCGCTCCCAAAGAAATTGAATTATCGTTTAATCGAGCCCCTTAGCTGATGTCCGAACGCGATCTACGAGCTCTAGATATTCGACACACGCTCCCTAATCTTAAAAACCTTTTGCTCACTCTTAGCGATGATAACGTCCACAAATACCAGTTAGTGCACGCCCTTTTACTTCTAAAAACATGCTAATTGTGACAGACCCCGACGTTCTAATCCTTCCCCTGTATGCTCGACTTCTGGCTTGGAGACTCCTCCGCGAGAATCATCTCCTGTGGCTGAAGATATTCAGACTCCCAAAGCATCGCATGCCCTAGTCACTGGCATACCTGTCGAAGGCACCACCACTCCAACCGCCAGTGGAGCAACTACGCCTACAACATCTATAATGTCGGACGACTCGCGAAAGCAGAGGTCGTTTCTTGGATTTGTCCCCTTCACCGATTTTCTTCGCGCACGATATCCATCCACTAGCCAGTCGTCGGAAAAGACAGTGACCAAATCACGGGCGTCGTCTCGCAGCAGAGAAGAGTCTGAGGGTGATACAGAGGCAGACGGAGGCTCCGAACCCGACGAAGAGGACAGGATGACAATACATGCCGTTGCGTCAGAAAATCATGACAATCTTCCGGATGCTCTGGCGAGAGAAGGAAGCACAGCAACGGAGACCTGACCCTGCTTTTTTACCAATTTCGCAGGCCGTGGTCCGTTGGACGGCAGGCGCACACTCGGCTAATTTTCTGGGGGAGGTTAAACGGATGCTGCGCGTTGTTTCCTTATATTTCTGTATGTTGGGTGGTGGTAATCTGCACAACGCCGTTATGTAGTTTACTTTCCGTTCCAACTACATATACGTTAGTCTTCGCGCTCTTTTATATAGTCGCTCTCTGCCACATTGGTGACTGACCCCTCACCAACCCCTCTCTTCTGTTTTACGTATGGACAGTAATATTTTTAGTTGATCGTGATGACAACAGGAGAGATTTGCTAACATACTGTGCCAATACATAAATGGCATGTGGACGCATCACCATATTTCTTCGCGCAATACAGGGCCGAAGCCAACGAAGCCTCTCTCTGATCGGGTTTGATCGTGATGGAAAAAAATCTTAGGCGAGAGGATTGAGAGGAGGACTGTCGTTCGACTTTAATACTGACAGTAGCTCGAGCATTGTATGCCGGAGAAGAGTCGCAAGGATTTTCGTTTTGGCGGTGGAAGCAAATATGGCTTGACCCAGCAATTTCTACGGTGATCTCAGATCTCAAAGTTGAGGCTAAGTAGCTTTTTCAAAGGCGAAATTGGGTCAAACTGAGATGATGATGCACTGTTGAAATCATATTTAACGTTTTTTGATAGACATAGTATGGTTCTCGAGAAATTGCAGAAAATTAAAGGAGTGGTGGATTCAGGGAGTTCTGAAGGGTGAGAATGGAAGTTTTCGAGCGAAATCGCCAGGGGCCGGAGTTGAAAAATTTGAAGGGAATTGCCGGGCCCTTTTGAGTCCAGGGCCCAAAACGTAGCGCACTCAGCGACCATTACTTATATTCTCCAGTCGACAACCTCCTCAACCATTCTCTTCCTACCTTCTCCGTTCAACATACACGTTACTAAAAGAGTTAGTCGTCTTCTGGCTTTTTATTGCTCTTTTCTCAGATTTCTTCCAGCTCGACGCACTGTAACATCAATCCTTAAGACGGGCCTCAACCAGTTCACAGGTCAGTCGATTGATGGGCTCACTAAATGTCGTGTCCGAATTTAGTGACACTCAACCCTAGGAATCCTTTCGTGCAACTGCTCCCTCGTCGACCTATACCCTCAAAAATACCTTCTCTTTTGTCTCTGTCATTTACTGCTTTGAAAAGTTACAAGCACCTCCGTTGCGACAATGAACACTATGGAAAATACTACCTCACCTACTGATAATCACTCCTCCCCCGACGAAAGGAGTCCGCCTGCTTTTTTAGACCTTGCAGACTCCGTAAGCTTCCCGTTTGCGTTAGTTCCAGCACATACTCATTCAACTTTCAAGGCCGCGAGGTTGGGAAGTAATTTGCCCGATATGTCAGCAGTGAGTGGCCTAAGGATAATTAAGAAGAATGCTGCTGAACTTATAATTCCTTTTTGCCAGCGTGTCGAGTTGAAACGTATCGAGCACGAACGCCAGCGTCTCCTTCAGCGCAAGCTTTTTGAAGACCAAATGCGTGTTCTTGAACAACAACAAGCTCAAGAGCTCCTTAGTATTCCTTACGAGCCCAATGGCAACGGGGGTGTTCAGCACTTAGCAGTCTCTGCACCGACAACTCCTCCTCGTCTTAATGCACAGCTCGGTGAAGCCCTTCCTAATAATCTTCTTCAGTTCCGTACTCAAGTTGACCCGGATTCGCTTTCGCAAGCTGTCGGAACTGCCGCAGACAAACGCAAATCGGTCACTTACGCTCCATCGGTGAACCTTTCTCCTGATCTTGCGACTGGCCCCGCTACGAACGGTCACAGTTTCTCGCGCCCTGCTGGTGCAAAAAGTATGCCTGCCAGCAGACGTACTTCTGCTAGTAGTCACGACGAAGACCTCGCTGTCCACATCCAAGGCTTATCCCTCGCAGGCGACCGTTCGAACCGTGCCTCTCCGGTGCCGGCTCCTGTCTCAGCGTCGATTTTACTCAGAGGAAACGGACGTTATGTTGATGACGAGGGTGCGCGATACGCTAGTACCTACAATGCTGGAATGATGCTCGACGAACAGTTGGATCAGGAAATGCACAGTACGTTTTCGTTCATGTCTGGTTCATTCATTGTACCATACCTTACTATACTTTTCTCTGTAGATGCCATGAGGAACCTTCCTACTTCTGACGATGATAAATATCACAACGCTTATCCAAGCAAGGTTCGTTGGTCGTCCTATTTCAAGACTATCTTTCTTCTTACGTCCTCCAGATATCGACAGCGTCTGCGGCATTGGATTTGGCGCACATCTCTCAGACCTCTCCTCGCACACACTTTGCCAACAGGGCTCTTGACTCGCGAGAAAAGCCATCCGAATGGCCACAGTTCAATGGCAATCCTCGCGGTCCAGAAGGGTCTGCAACGAGGACGGATCGCCGTACAGTCACGAATCCAAATTTGACTCTGTCTGCACCGTCCGATGACATTGCAGCCAAAATTTTAGGCGGCACTGCCTCAGCGTCTGGTACCCCTCTCATCCCGCAGCAATCTCAAGGAGCTTCGCATGCCCACAACCAGGGACCTTCCTCGCGTCGAGGTTCGCCTCACAGCTTGCTGGATAGCCTATCTGCTACAACCCGCTCCGTGCCTGCCACTCCTTTGGGGATGCCTACCAACGCTCCTCATCTCTTGAAAACGCCAGGCACACCTCATACTCCGGACATCCAGGTATTGCACGGCCGCATTGCAACTCCAAATTCTCACCAGATCTCTGAGAACTCCGTCAATGCGACGGATCTGCAAGCATCTCTTTCGCGTCTTCCTACGGGGCCCTACGACACCGGTTCCTTGACATTCAACTCGATACAGTCAACAGGTCGTGACGACGTATGTTTTCATGTTATTTTAATGGACTCATCTGATTTGTTTTTCCAATAGTATGATTCAATCTATGGTATTAACAATGGAGTTGACAGCAATCACTTCAATAATTATGGTTTCGAATCTGCTAGTCGTCCTACTGTCAATGCACCTAATGCCGTCTCCAATGGCAATGCAGCTGTACCCGTTGGTATGTATCCCTCCCAGAGCGTGTCTCGCTATGGCCTAGGCTTGGCAGGCCGCGGTAACCCTGGCACCGACGGCAAAATGAACGGGTTGCATGGTCCCAAACATAAACGTGGCGACATGGACCGGGAATGTAAGCTCTACCTCTTTTGCTCCAGAACTTATATTGAAGTCGTTAATTCCTTCTTAGTCAACAGGTTTGCTGGAACTCGCCTTGAAGATCTTCAAGGAGAGATCCCTGCCTTGTGCAAAGATCAACACGGTTGTCGCTATCTGCAAAAGAAACTCGAGGAAGGTGTGCCCGAACATCGCGATATGATTTTCCGAGAAACTTTCGGCCACTTTGCGGATCTTATGACGGGTATGTGATCCTCTTTCAAGGCACCCGACTCAATGCTAATACACTCTTAGACCCGTTCGGTAATTATCTTTGCCAGAAACTCCTGGAATACTCTACGGATGAACAACGCAATGTCATTTGCGAGTCGGTCGCTCAAGACCTTGTCAATATCTCGCTCAATATGCATGGAACTCGGGCCGTTCAAAAAATGATCGATTTCTTGTCGACTCGTCGACAGGCAAGTTCTTTTAACTCGTATACTACTTTTTCAAACTTACAAGTGAATAGCAGACTGATCATAGATACAACGCTCAGATCCACTCCATCATTGTTGCCCTTAGTCTCCATGTTGTTGTTCTGATCAAGGATCTGAACGGTAACCATGTCATCCAGAAGTGTTTGAACAAACTAGCGCCAGAAGATAACCAGGTAAGTATTTTGCATTTTCTTTTTTCTAGTCTGATTGTCTGTATTTCCAGTTCATCTACAACGCCGTGGCCGCTAACTGTGTGGAGGTCGCCACTCATCGTCATGGTTGCTGCGTTTTGCAAAGATGCATTGACCATGCGTCGGAGATGCAGCGCCAGCAACTCGTTAACGAGATCACGTACAATGCGCTCACTCTCGTCCAAGATCCTTATGGCAATTATGTAAATATCTTTTTTTGTCTTACCAATGCTTCACTCATCATTGACCAGGTTGTTCAATACATCCTCGACCTTAACGACAACCGGTTCAGCGACGGCGTCATTCGTCAGTTTGCCGGCAACGTCTGCGCTCTGTCTGTTCAAAAGTTCAGTTCCAATGTGATTGAAAAGGTAAGTCATGAAAATTAGTATATAATACTGGTCCCTGACGTGTCGTTCAGTGCATCCGTGTTGCAGAACATAGTACTCGAAAAATGCTCATCGAAGAGCTTTTGAATCGCTCGCGCCTCGAGAAGTTGCTGCGAGACTCTTACGGCAACTACTGCGTCCAGGTATTCAATTTCCATAATCTACTGTGACCTCGTCCTTAATTTGTTGCAGACTGCCCTCGATTATGCTGATCCAGCCCAACGAGCACTGCTGGTGGAGGGCATCCGCCCTGTCCTTCCCTTAATACGCAACACTCCTTATGGAAAACGTATTCAAAATAAGCTGCAGCGGGAACAGATGGACCCTTTCGGTAGTTTCCCAAGCCAACAATCGCTCGTCAATATGGCGCTCAGCAATCAAGGGATGGGAACCACTCACAGCGGTAATCGGCATATGCCTCAGGGTATTTCCCCTTTAGCGGATGTGTACGGTTCGGCGAATGGGCTGTATGCCATCCCAGGACAGGCAAATTTCGGGCAAACGCATCTCAATTCCCAAATGCATTCGTTGCAGCCACAGTCCATTGACGGATATGTGCTTCAAGGAAATTCAAGCCACAACCAAGGCTTAGCACAACAACATTCACACGGTGGATCGTTCCAGACTCCCTCCTTTGCCAGCCTTCCTGGGTTTGGCGGGGGTCTTTCGGGCTCACTCAATGACCCATACCAACGATCAGCATTCGGATACGGAATGTAAACATCGTCTTTCATCATCTCTTTTCGGATACGTGGACTACTTCGAGTGCTTTCTGAAAACCTATCATCCTTTTAATCGATTTCGATTTCAATGCCCGACACACTTCGCGTGCTTGATACCTCCAAAATCTACTCTACTACTATTACATCTCCCTTCTGATTTGCTGTTCACATGGTCGTCTAACCATGCCCTCACCTTCTGACCCATCATACCACATCCTGCATTGTATTTGCAAACGGCATATTTCCCCGACCATTTGTTTTCATGCTTTCCTGTGACCAATACTTTTTTATTTGCCTACCCACATTTGTAAAGGTTATTTCCTCATTCTACTACTTTAAGTCGGTTGTCTGTCTTATAGTACCTCGTTGCAGCACTATTGGTCTGTCATT
>JADNRV010000268.1:0-65434 GCA_015499995.1 Flammula alnicola
CCACATCTCGAAAAGAAAGCTTTCTGGCTCTTCGTTCTTTCTATCGTCCCCGCTTGCGCGATTGAGCGGGAAGAGCTTGTCGATCTCTTTTGCGGCGTCCGTAGGCAAGACTGAGGCATCAGCCTGAAGACATGTATTGAGAATGTCGAAGATTTCTGGTTAATGACCCATGGCTCCTCTTTATCAGAACTTTGAAGGACGAGGTTGAGGGGGGTCGAATCAGGCATGGTGATGGTGGTGGGAACAGGAGCTGTAAATTATAATTTATCGTCCAGTAGATCTGGCGGCGCGTGTGAATCCAGGTTTCGTGGAAAGTTCCAGTCAGTGCGATTTGATGATGGTCACAGGCGGTACAAGAGAAATGTTAATGAACTCGCAGACCTTTCAAAGAAGCTCGATCTGTTCATAGTCACCTCCTCATTGGCTGGGTGTCACGAGATGGTGACACTATTACTGTCTTGGGGACTTGGGGCTGAAATTTATCTCCCCGACATGCGTAGAATGGAAGGTAAGATTAGTATCAGCTAGGTCCCAACAATGGGCGACTGGCCATTCAGTGGAAGGAAAGGTATCCGGTACAAAACTTCTGCAGGTGAGTACTATTTTGATCGAATGGCCTGCACAGATATTCTCGAATCTGTTCACCCGAGACATCGGTATCACGACCTTCCCTGTTACACCGGGATATCAGAGTCGTAAAACAGTGCAATAAATACCATGACCTAATTCAGCTGTTCTCTAACTATAGCCTTCCTGAAATCAATAAAGACCAAGCCAGTTGACGGCTTCTATTCCTCACTCTGCTGCGCGGACGTCCCCAACTCTCAACTCTTGCCAGAATTATGATTTCCATCCAAACATTCCTCTCTTTGCCCTGGCGGCCACTCCTGTGCTGGGCGCACCTCTTGAGGCCCCTGACCTCGTAAGATCTTTCCGGACTTTATTTTCCTTGAATACAAAAATTCAAGAAGTTCCTTCTACAGTGCAGGAACTCGAAAAAACCCATCCGTATCAGGCATCATCAGGCAGAAGGAACCATCCATGCTGCGCCTCTAACTGATGGTGGCACAAGGAGTGGCTACCCGCATCAATTCACCAACGTAGGCGGGATCGTGTGGCCCAATAAAAGATGCAACCATTGGCGCCAGGGCACATACTGCTGGAGTTCCCAGTATTCGAGGACGGTCATTTGTACTGTGCTGAGTGCAGCCCAAGCCCGATCCTGGTCCTGCGCGTGCAATCTTCACCAGTCCTCGAAAGGACTTCTGCGGTGTGGTTGCCCACACCCACGGAAATGAAGGACCTCTTGTGCTATGTACGAAGTGAGTGCCGGTGCATTAGACGGTAACTTGTAGGTCTATAATCCAGTTACCTGAAATTATTCCGGGTCTGAACTATCTATTCCGAGACAGACAGTCGAAAAAACCCTGCAGGAGGAGGAGGTAAATTTGTGTATATATGGATGAGGGGGTCGCTGCTGGTTGGCAATAAAATATAATTTTTGAGCGATATCTTAGCGGTGGCAGTTGTTCCCGTGAATAAGAACATGGGGAGGGATTTCTCGCCAATGACCGGTAGTCTTCAACGGTAGTGGTGTTGTATTTCCTCCGATTTCTCCAGCAGAAAATCATTTATGTTGATCCTAATTTCAGCGCTCTGTCAACCTCATCGTTTTGTGGGTAGTATCTTGGTACTCAATACCGAGTTCTCGGAAGATTTTAATTTTCGCTGGAGTAGGCGCATGCGGTGCGACCTCGATTTACATCTTTTGTTTACACTAGCATCTGCAAGGTCGGACCGAATCAGGTCCATCTCTGCCAGTGATATGGAACACGTTGGAACTGAAGGCTGTTAAAGGGATACCCTATAACATGTCTGTGCAGATTTTCATCAGGAAAGGAAGCTTACTGCGGTCTATTTATGAACTTTTACTCGGGGACAGGTTTTGACGGAACCTTCTAACCTACTATTTCAGCTGTGGAATCAAATCAGCTCAGGTTAAATGATGTTATCCACGTACGTGCTTACAGGCTGGCGCAAAATCGTTCATGCTTGTCTCAACGTCTCTGCCGATGTGTACTTATCAGTCCCCCATGTTTTCCTGTGGACTCCATGGACTTGCAGAATGCCTCTGGTATTCTAAGGAATATTTGTGGACTCCGTATGGACTCCATGGCTTTCCACAAATCCATATGAATTCCTAAGGAACACATATGGAATCCACGGATCAAAATTGCAATCCATGGAACCCAGAGGCCATATGGAATCCACAAGGATGATCCACGGAATCCTTGCTTTACAGGTTAAATGAGGAATTAAAAAATATTTTATTGAGTTGTACCTACTACAGCAAAGAACTAGATATAAAATAGTGACTAAAAACACTTACTACAGGAGAAGAGGGGGGAAAGGGTAAGATTAAACGAAGGACAGCTACAGCAGCGCTCGCACGGTCGAATGCGAGGCGGCACGGCAGCGTCGTCGACAAGAGCCGCGGCTGGCGGTCATGTCATCAAATAAGGGGCGGGCGCTGGCGGCGGTTGTTTCGACAGAAGAGAGGACGGACAGATGACGTTCGCAACTCGCGGTGTGACAGGACATTTATGCCGTGACCGCGTTCAGCCGCGATCGGTCACGGCGCCTAGATAGGCTCTCGCGTAGATAGAGAACACATCTTTCCTTTGCTCGTGTCTACGACATCGTGTCTACGCGCACCGACTCGCCGTCTCCAGCGGGTTGCGGTATAGGCGGTGGGTGGTGGTGTGTCGCCATAGCTCAGCCCTGTCCGCGAAAGTGGGGCCGGGGAGTAAGCTATGTCAGGTGGGATGGGCTTGCCATCCACCTGTGGCCTACACAGCTCGGGGATGGCAGAGGAAAGAGATGCGGAGAGTTAGCGGCGTTATATGTAGTGGCAGTCCGCGGACAACGTACCTCGTCGCCCTCGCTGCTTTCCTCTCCACCCATTGACCTCGTGGCCATTGTAAGTTGCGGTAGGTGACCCCACAGGGATGGCGACGAAGTTGTGTTCGTCGTCGTCGTGCGTTGCCTGCGGTCCTCGCGGCTTTCGTAGAGTATGGCAGGCTGGGTACGCTGAAGCGCGGCGAGCGAGAGTGGGGCTAGTGGGTGGTTGTGAGGTTGAAAAAGGGGCCGTGTGGTGATGCCGGTGGTACTCAGGGTGTGGGTGGTGTACCCTGGCCCTGTCGCAGGCATTTGGCGTTTCCGGCGCATGTTTTATACCCTGACCGTCGTTTTCTGCGAAAGGATGGGGTCTGTGGTGGTCAGCTACGTCGGATGGGTCGATTTAGCTACGGACCTGTAACCCCCTGCAGTTATGGCAGGGGGCAGGTCGGTGTAAGCGTTGGTGTCGGTGGGGGTGCTGTGTGTCATTACGACGTGGTACAGATTTCTCGTACCCGTGCCGTCGTGTTCTGTGTGAGCGTTGGGGGGTTAGCGACATTGGTTGGGATGGCCTGCCACGTACCCGGTGCCCCTCTCCTCACCCGCTGACCTCGTGGCGGTCGTTGTTCGTTGTTCTTCGTTTGCGGGGCGTCGCAGTGACCTGCGATAGCGATGACGAGGTGGCGCTGCTCGTCGTCGCCCATCGCCGGGGTTCTCGTGGCCTCTCTGGCGATCTGGCAGGTCCTTGGCATGTCGGTGGTGGGTAATGGGTAGAGGGATGGTGCATGGGTGGTGGGAGGAGGGAAAGAGCAACCGACATGTAACATTTAGGATGTGGCTTACCTATATGTCGTGAAAATTCTGAGTTGTTTTAGCTCCCTCGATGGCGTGTAAGAGAAAGAGATGAGCTGGCTAGGCTGCTGGAATGGTATCTGTTTGGGTTTGGATTTGGATAGGTCGGGGTAGGCTAGAAAAGTTGCTTCCTCAGACTGGAGGGCGTGAGTCTTCGCCGGAACCGTTCGTTTGAGAGAGAGGGTCATGATCTCGTGGGCGCTTGAAGTTGCTGCAACACGTGTAAGGCGGAACACAGACTTTTTTGTACAAAGGAATGGGATCCAATCCCGGTCCTGTTTGTAGAAAAACTTGAGGAAGAGCTCTTGAAGGAGAGTCGTCGAGCGATCTCTGGTAATGATCGATGAGAATGTGGAGAAAGGTGGCCGGCCCTGGACATCTTCGGTAGCCTGTTTGTTCGGTGGTGAGATCCAAACAACTCGCCTCTTGCATTGCAACGTTCATGTTCTCGGAAAACTCTTGGAAAACTTGCTTCGAATGTCACCAATCTTTATCCTCCTGGGGGCCAGAGTTCCTGTCTGCCAATGCTTCATCAATAATATAAGCGTTATCTGGTCGTTCGGAGAACAGGCAAGGACCAGGTCTATATTTTCCGAGATGGATGGTTTAACCGCCTCGGAGCCCTGCCAGCAGAAGATCCCTATATCATCACCGTGAGCGTAACAGACTCGGAAGCTCAAGTTCAAGCCAGTGCACCTAGCACTGCACATTCAACTTGAAGAGCAGAGCAAAATCACGATATGAATGACTCAACTGCAGATAGCGCATGAATCCTTCTTGGCTGTTGGACGTAACAACAATGATGTGCAATGATACCTATGGGCAATGATTATGCATTGATACCAACTGAACTCAGATTCATGGTCCGTGTCCTCTGCAGAACATGCTCCAATAACGTTATCTACGGATTTATCGTTTGCGCAGCCTGAACTGCTGTCCGGCGTCCCCAATATCTGTGGACCAGGGGCTCGCTCTGGCGCAGGCCAAAATACTGGAAGCACGCTCATAAAGCAGATAAGTTACGATTCACGGTTCGTCTTGTTTTATTCTCATTTTCAATTCATTGGTTGATGTTCATGCTCTACATAGGAAAAAGACATAGCAACCAGAATGTAAGGAAATTGCGTTAGACGGCCGTGTGATAGTGGTCATGAAGGCATTTATCCGAAGGAACGTTAATGGCTCTGTGTCTTTGAATATGACCGGCGCTTGCCTTTTCTTTTGTTGCTGCTCTTCCCAGGAGTGCGAGTGTGCTGACAGACGTCTGATGAGATTTCGACTGGCCATTGATTTCGGCATTGTTTTTGTTCATCGCCAGCTTTGCCTGAAGGGGAAGACCTTTGTTGTTCACGTACAGGTGGTGATTTTTCTGGTGTTGTGGATACAGGAATTAGAGGTTGGTCTAGTTATGGAGACGTGGGAAGAAAATACACACCCCTCCGTTGAAATTGTTGGGAATTTGCTCCTTATACTTGTCGCGGAAGGATGCGGTGATGTGGTTCTTCTCCTTCGGGTTGCTTCCGCCCATGTGCGCGATGTGTCTGGAAAGAAACGACGAATGAGCCATCTACTTCAAGTTTGAACTTACTCAACAATGCCCATCCCTCCCTTGCCTTTCAACGCCGGATTGTTACTCATCTGCTGCTTCAGTTGGTACTTGTGCCACTCGATCGTGTCCTTACGTGCTTTGCCGTGCACCCCAATGCTATAGAGCTCTTTGCGAGCCTTTTCGCTCAACTTCAGCTTCGCCGAGTTGAGTAATGCCTTTTGCTTGTTTTGGGGCTGGGTGGTAGTGGAACCGGTACCTGTCTTCGCCTTGTCTTTCGAAAGTGGATTCTGTTTTATTTGGGTGTTCTTTGGCGGATTTCCTCTGGTCTGCAAGTCGATCAAGCCAAGCACGTTCCAGAAGTGAGTCGTCAACAAGGTCATTACGGGCTTCAAGTTCAAGCTCGATGAATTCCCGGTCGAGCAGCGCGTTCTCATAGGCTTCGCTGCGTTCGATAAGACCATTGTTCCCAACGGGACTGCTATCCGTTGCTGTTAGCTCGCTCTGAATACTGAATACGAGACATAGGTCCTCGTTAATCAAGATCACTTGAATTGGAAAGACAAAGGCTGTGGCAAAAACTATGCATGCGTGGGGCGAAAAGCATGTCCGATCCAAAGTGAGGACATTTAGTTTTGGATCGAACCTCTCCTACCAAGTTATTCGAGTCTAAAATGACGAGGTATCGCATAAACGTGCTACGACATGGTGGTAAGGGATAAAGAAGGAATACAAACAAAGGGAAGGATAAGATATCTAATGATAACACGTGTAAATACCCGAATCGGGAACTCCAACTCCAACACACCCCCTCAACGAGACAACGGGAAACGGGTCGAAGGTGGAAAAGGGAGAGAGAGACCGATGAAGGGACTAGGTAGGAAGTATTGTAGAACCTGTTGAGAGTCGAGGCAAGGATAGAGAGGTATTGTAGGTATAGCTGATGGCGTGACGACATAGGATAATGGAGCTTGAGGTAAGGCGACCGAAGTCGAGGTAAGGCGATCGAAATCGAGGTAAGGCGACTAAAGTCGGCGAGGTAGGGCGATAAAAATCGGCGAGGTAAGGCGACCAGAGTCGGCAAGGTGGTAGGGCGACCGAAGTCGAGGTAAGGCAATCGGAATCGAGGTAATGCGACTGAAGTCGACGAGGTAAGGTGATCAAAATTGAAGTAAGGTACAGGCAAGACACTGATGAGGTAGGGCGACCGGAGCCAACAAGATGGGGTTCTGCCTTGATTCGGCGAGCCTGGAAAAACTTGAATATATGTACAAAGTTGCGGGTGATGTGGTGACGATGAACAAGCCGGGCGAGATAGCGAGGTTTCGCAAGAGAATTCAATGGCGAGATCTGGAGATGAGATGTAGGACCAGAAACTAGCAATAGTGTGTCTGTAGAGTGTTGGATTCGATTCGTGAGTCGGCCTAGGCATTGGTGTTGATATAAGAGGTCAATCTTTCGACGGCGAGAACAGACTGTTCCGGTGGAGGATGTTTGTTTAGAGAGAAAAGAGATCGCGCAGAGCGCGGGGCCCATAACCTATTCGAGTCTAAAATGATGAGGTATCGCATAAACGTGCTACGACATGGTGGTAAGGGATAAAGAAGGAATACAAACAAAGGGAAGGATAAGATATCTAATGATAACACATGTAAATACCTGAATCGGGAACTCCAACTCCAACACAAGTGACTAGTGACTAAGTCTTTAAGCTTTAATACCTGAATCACGATGTCTCTGAAGGCGCTCGACTTCATCGTTACCCCACAAACTGATGTCTTTTCCTGAGGAACCTCTCGACCTCATCAGGAAAAAACGCCCGGCTCGTAGTCACCTGCCAAGCTTTGTTGTAGAATATAGGCTCCGGTTGCTTACATCGATGTTGCATGTGCTTATGTTGATCTGCATCGCCTATGATCATTCTGGGAGTCGTCACTAGCAGCTAAGTTGTGCCTTGTTGCATTGGCATGCAGCTGCATTGTTCGGCATAGTGTGCTGTACAGACTATGGATCACTACAAAGACTATAGATTATTGTAATCTTTGAAAGCAACTATGTAGAGGTACATTATGATTAAAAGCACTTGGCAGTGGAATTTACTTTAATAAATGTCTCGATACAACACTACTGTACTCCGCTGCAAGTGTTGCCCTCTTTTTGCAGGCTCCAACTTCCGAGTCATTGATTGGAGCTCAACCTGCAACTTGTAGACTGTCCACGGTCCGGGCCTGGCCCTGCTGGCCCGAGGGCCGACCCGGCCCGGCCCCGGAGGGCCAGGGGCCAGGGCCACTCCATCCACTATTGGCCCGGCCCTCATAGGGGCCAGGGCCAAGGCCTAACTGACCCGACCCTCGGGGTCGACCCTGGTCAGCCCGGGGCCGGCCCTCTTTTTTTGGGTTCCAATTTCAACTTTCAAGTTTGCATTTTATTATTCATTTGATTATTGACATGTATACTACCACTAAGTAAATGTAATACAATTTTAACTGGGTGGAGGTGCCAAGGGTGGAAGAGGCGGCTCCTGATGGTCATTTCAAGATAGCAGTAGCAACCCCTCATCACACAGAGGAGGCGCACACCTGCGGCGTTGTGGCAGCGGCGTTGTGGCATCGTCGTTGCATCGAGACGAGGAGCAGCAGTAGGTCACTACTGCTGCTCCGCGTTGCCCATTGCATTCGCGTCGTTGTGGCATGTCGGCGTCGTGGCATCGAGACAGGAGCAGCAGCAGTCGCTACTGCTGCTCCTCGTCCGACGTCGCCTGTTGCGTCCGCAATGTCGTTGCATCGAGATGAGGAGCAGCAGTAGGTCGCTACTGCTGCTCCTCATCGCCCGCTGTGTCCCGTCGTCGTTGCACGTCGACGTCGTTGCACGTCGACGTCGTCACCTGTTGCATCCGCGACATCGTTGCACGTCGATGTCATCGCCTGTTGCATCCGCCCGCGTGCATCGTGGTATCGGTGTGGCATCGAGATAGGAGCAGCAGTTGCTGCTCCTCGTCGCCCGTTGCATCCATGTTGTTGTTGCACACCCGCGGCGTCGTGGTACCGTCGTTGTCATACCCCTCTCGCCATCGCCGCCCCACCAGCCTTGTAAGCTAGAATTATGTATGATTCCTAGGCTGTGGGCTAACTACGTGATACATCTATAGCGGGTTTGGGCCGACAATGCAGGAATTGATGTCCGGGGATGTATTTTGGGTGCTGCTCATCGTCGCGGGCGGTTTTGGGTGGGGGAAAAATACCATTGCGTAGCCCTGATTTTTCTCTATCCAAATCCGTCATATGCGCGCCCTATGGGGGGCGGGACGGGGTGGATTTGAAAGGATGACTTTGGATGACGTTCTAAAAATAACTGGTATTTCCGGGAGAGCATCATTTCTGTGACATCATTGTTCCTGGAAATCTATTTTTAAATTTGGGCACTTTCAATCTATTTTTAATGCCATGCCTGTTCCGATGCGGTTTGGGGCGGGGCTGCTGCTCATTATTGGGGCCGCTTTCGGGCGTGGAAAAAATCTTTTGCAGTCTATAAATATATTCTGACCTATCCTGGGTGTTTCCGCGCCTGCGGGGGGGCGGGAATGGGTGGATTGGGGCGCTTGGCTTTGGATGACACTCTCAATTAGGGCGGGGCTGATAGTAAATAGATGTCAACAATGCAGGATTTAATGCTCGGGATTATATTTTGGCTTGTGCTCGTCGTTAGGGATGGTTTCGGGCAGGGCAAAAATTTTAATAGGGTCTGATAATATATTGCTACCCGTTGCCGCCCTTTGCGCACCTCACGGGGGGCGGGGATGGGTGGATTGAGAAGGATGACTTTGGATGACATTCTAAAATTAGATGGAAAGCGCCATTGTGATATTTTTAGAATGTAATTCCTTGTGCCTGGTTCGTTATCTATAGATTAGATAGCTAGAAAGCGCCCTAGCTACATATTTTTAGATGCAGACGCTCGTGCCTCGGCGCCTGATTTCGTTATCTATAGATTAGATACTTTGTATTAATCCCACGCTGCTGCCTGCTTAAAAATAGGCACGGTTCATTTGGCCAGCTGTCGTCTATGCTCAAAAACTTCAGGTAAAAACGATTAAATAGAAAACATTGAATATATTTGAAATATAATATGTACTGGACATAAGGTATACAACAAATAAAATAAGACACAGGAGTGAAACGAAGATAACAGAACAAGGAGGGCGCATATCGACGTGAGTAACGCACGTCGCTGCCTCTCCTGCTGCTGCTCGTCCTCGTTCTCCTCCTGGTCGTCACATCGCTGCTGCCGCCCTTGCTCCTCCCACCTCGCCGCCATAACCGTATCTGAGCAGCATCAATAGGCGCTGCTGCTGCTCCTCGTGGTCGTCACCATATCCGAGCAGCGGCAGCGCCATTGCTGCTGCTCCCACCTTGTCGCCGTCACCGTATACGAGCAGCTGCTGCTGCTCCGCTCTTCTCGTCATCGTAGTCGTGTCCGTGTACGAGCAGCAGCACCGATCGTGCTGCTGCTCCGCCCTCGTCGTCGTCGTCGTCATCGTACTCGTATACCAGCAGCAGCACCGCTTGTGGTGCTGCTGTTTCCCCGTCGTCGTCGCCGTATCCCAGCAGCAGCAGCACCGGTTGGGCTGCTGCCGCTGCACCCACGTTGTCGTCCTCGCCGTATACGAGCAGCAGCAGCACGATCGCTGCTGCTGCTCCCACCTCGTGATCGTCATCCCAGCAGCAGCCGTCGTGCTGCTGCCGCTGCCGTCCGCCGTCGTCGACGTACCTGAGCAGCAGCAACCGTCGTGCTGCGCTGCTCCCACCTCGCCGTCGTGGTCGTCGTATCCAAGCGGCAGCCATCGTTGTGCCGCTCCTCTCACCTCGACGTCGTCGCCGTGTACGAGCAGCAGCAGCGGTCGTGCTGCTGCTGCTGCTGCTTCCACCGAATCACCTCGCCGTCGCCGCATCGTCGTGTCCGCGCAGCTAACGGAATAAGGGCAGAGACGACGACCATTCCACGGTCGTCGTCATCTCGTCATCTTGCCTGTGGATTTGGTAAGTGAAGGGATGGAGACAGGAAAAAAAACAACAGAAAACGAATCGAGTCATACGACTCGATTCGTTACGCACCGGGTGGGTCTCCCTCTACCAGGGTCTCCCCTCGTGTCCTTACCCCTCATCTCCCTCCCATCTCCTTCCAGAGCCGGCCCACATTACCTCAATGAGGGAGAGGGGCACCCGGCATCCCGCAGGTTTGGTCGTGTCGTAGGATCCTAGATGGTGGGTTAAATTAGTTAGCAAATGAATATAAGGAATATCAATTTATAAAAGTACCTTTTTTTTGAGCCTTCGTGGGGCGGGGTGGATGAGGGAGAGGTGAAGGAGGGTGCTGGTGGTGGTTGGAGATAACCATCAACGACGATGCAACGTCGTTGATGGTTATCCGGCGTTTGCCGAGAGTGATGTGATTGGCTGGTACACTCGGACCGGTCAGACTCCGATCCGTCGATTGCGGCGCGAGGTGATTAACGGACATTTCGAGTTCTCTATCTTGCCTGTAGGACCACGAGAACTATCTTGAAATGCTTGAAAAGTGTTTAATTCACTAGAAATAGTAAATAGAATGATAGTTCTAAAATTTATTTGGACAAGGTAAAGATATATCTAATGCTATACACTTTGCGGTCAAGTTATGCATGAAACGGTAAGAAATCTTAAAGCAATCCAACCTTCTCCATGTCATTTCAAGTTTCCGTCCCTCCACATTTTCTTGGAACTTCTTAAAGTATCTAGAACACTTTAAACGGACGCATATAAAATATCTCAGATGTTATTTTAAATTTATGAGGCCTCGAGGAGGCTACCTGTAGCGTTTTTGATTTCAAGCGCCCGAAATCACCACCCCTGTGCATATGCGCCTGTATTTCATCCGTGTAGGCTAGCATATTTAGAGATTCAGAATAAGTTATGGTTAATTTGATTTAAATACATAATTTGTAATGATATATCGAGCTCTCAAAGCTCCTAGAACTACGTGACTGCGTTGACGCTTGTCCTTGACGACCAGAAAGCACCGGAAATCGAGCGGTCCGGGATTTCAAGGTCCGCTTGAACCACGATTAACATCGTTGGACGCCCAACTTGAAAGTCTTCCACTTTCGTCTTCGCTCGCTGAACCATCCGGCCACGCCACGCCACTCCTTCTCCTCCCACTGCCACTACTTGGGTGTCCAAGCGAATCGAAAGGAGGTGAGGGTAAGAAGACGCGAGGGGAGACCCTGGTAGAGGGAGACCCGCCCGGTGCGCAACGAATCGAGTCGTATGACTCGATTCGTTTTATGTTCTTCCTCTCTCCATCCCTTCACTTACCCAATCCACAGGCAAGACGACGAGATGACGACGACCGTGGAATGGTCGTCGTCGCTGTCCTTATTCCGTTGGCTGCGCGGACACGACGATACGGCGACAGCGACTCGGTGGAAGAAGCAGCAGCAGCACGACCGCTGCTGCTGCTTGTATATGGGTACGACTGCGACTACGACGAGGGAACGGCGGCAGCAGCACGACCGCTGCTGCTGCTCGTATACGAATAGATGACAACGAGACGGGAGGAGCAGCAACAGCACCACCGCCGCTGCTGGTCGGATACGGTGACGACGACAGGGGAACACGGGCAGCAGCACCACCGCTGCTGCTGCTCCTATACGTATACGGCGACCGACGAGGAGATGCGAGCAGCAGCAGCAGGGTGACCGCTGCTGCTGCTTGTACACGACGTCGATGAAGTGGACACAGCAGCAGCAGCACGACGGCGGCTGCTGCCCGTATACGGCGACGGCGAGAAAGCGGGAGCAGCAGCAGCAGCGCCCACTGCTGCTGCTCGTCCTCGTCGTCACCGTATGGCAGCAGCAGCATGACGGCGGCTGCTGCTCGTATACGGCGACGGCGAGAAAGCGGGAGCAGCAGCAGCAGCGCCCACCGCTGCTGCTCGTCCTCGTCGTCACCGTATGGCAGCAGCAGCATGACGGCGGCTGCTGCTCGTATACGGCGACGGCGACAAGGCGGGAGCAGCAGCAGCGGCGTCCACTGCTGCTGGTCGCATACGGTGACGACCAGGGGTAGCAGCAGGACGAGCGCTGCTGCTGCTCGGAGGAGCAGCGTCAGCAGCTCGACGGCGACGGACGAGGTGGGAGGAGCCACAGCACGACAGCTGCTATTCAAATACGGCGACGGCGGCGAGGAGGGAGCAGCGCCAGCACGACGAGGTGGAAGCAACGCCAGCAACATGGCCCCTCCTGCTGTTGCCCCGTTATGGCGGCGACAACGAGGTGGGAGCGGCGGCGACAGCGAGGTGGGAGCGGCGGCGGCAGCGACACGACGACAAGGACGAGGACAAGCAGCAGCAGGAGAGGCGACGACGTGTGTTACTCACGTCGATATGCGCCCTCCTTTTTCTCTTGTCCTCGTTTCAGTCCCATATTTCATTGTATTTGTTGTATACCTTATAAAATATATTGAAAGTTTCTATTTACCCTTTTTTTTACCTGAGATTTTCGAGCTGAGAGGCAGCAGGACAAAAATGAAGGATGTCTATTTTTAATCATGCAGCAGCGTGGGATTAATGCAAAGTATCTAATCTATAGATAACGGGCAGGCGCCGAGGCACGAGCGTCGACATCTAAAAATATTTAGCTAGGGCGCTTTCTGGCTATCTAATCTATAGATAATGAATCAGGCACAAGCACTGGCATCTAAAAATATCACACCGGCGCTTTCTATCTAATTTTAGAATGTCATCCAAAGTCATCCATCTCAATCCACCCATCCCCGCCCCCCGTGAGGTGCGCAAAGGGCGGCAATGGATAGCAATATATTGCTGGACCCTATTGGATTTTTTTCCGCAGCCACAACCGCCCCGCACGATGAGCGCAAGCCAAAATACAAGCCCGCGCATCATTTCCTGCATTGTTGACAGTTGTTTGACAGCAGCCCCGCCCCAAATAGGAACGTCATCCAAAGCCATTCTCGTCAATCCACCCATCCCCGCTCTCCCCGAGGTGCGCAAAGAGTGGGGGCAGGTCAAAATATATTTATAGACCCTACTAGAATTTTTCCCACGCCTAAAAGCGCCTCCAACGACGAGCAGCACCCAAATTACAGTCCCGGACACCATTTCCTGCATTGTTGACCCATGTTTACTATTGCCCGCCCCCAGCAATGACCCCACAATCTGTCCCGGCACCCCCGGCACATTGTATATAGTATATACATGGCCTTAGGCTGCGGCCTAAGCGGCCCAAACCCGCTATAGATGTATAACGTAGTTAGCCCACAGCCTAGGAATCATACATGATACCAGCGACTACAGGTGGCCCCACGGACTCTCGAACCCTCGACCAGCTCCTCGTCTCACTGCGTCGATGCACCCGCAAAACCGCTGTTGCACCCGCGTCATGGTGGCATCATCGACGCCGCATCGAGACAGGAGCAGCAGTTGCTACTGCTGCTCCTCGTCGCCCGTTGCATCCGGGTTGTCGTTGCACACCCGTCGTCGCTGCACACCGGCGTCGTCGTCGCTTCGGGTCATCCGTTGCATCCGCGTTGTCGGTGGTCATGTCGAGACAGCAGCAGTTGCTACTGCTGCTGCTGCTGCTCGTCGCCCCGTTGAGTCCGCGTCATCGTTGCACACCCGGCATCGTGGCATTGACGCACCCGCCGTTGCAACCCCCGTCGTCGTGGCTTCGTCATCGCCCATCGTCATTGCACGTCCGCGTCGTGGCATCGAGACAGCAGTAGCTGCTAGCAACTGCTGCTGCTCGTCGCCCCTTGCGTCCGTGTTGTCGTTGCACACCCGCAGCGTCGCAGCGTCGTCGCTGCACCCGCTGTTCCAGCCGCCGTGTCCATTGTGTTGGCGTCGTCACATCGTTATTGCCTCGTTGATGGTGTGGAGATGGTGGTGGGTGTGTTTGGGATGGTGGTGGGTGTGTTCGGGATGTCGGATGGGGAGAGTGCAAAGGCGGACGTTGTGAATTTGAATTGCCAGTACGTGCCTGCCGTTTTCGGCAAATGCCGAGCACTGCTCATTGCAAACAGCTTGGCCCGGGGCCGACCCGGCCCGACCCTGGCCCGACCCTCCTGGCCCTGGCCTGGCCCGGACCGTGGACAGTCTACCTGCAAGCAGTCAACCTTTTGCCACTATCGCAGCAGGGCTCACCACATCCTCGGATGCTCGCACATGTCGTTCAAGTCTGCTTGGGTATATAGTAAGGATCCAACACTGATCGCCAGTGCTCGGGGGTGAAATCTGGTGAAATTCGCAAAGTTCATTTGAACTCCGACATCACGTGACATTGTTGATCAAAATTCAACTTCGTCGCCTTGTCTATCGAGTGTCAACCCAGCTTGTCCTCTTCCCACCACAGCCCACTGCCCTCAACTCTCGTGTCCCTCGACACCCAACGACGCTACCATGGAGGCTGGAATGCCTCACTAGATGACTTTCCTTCAGCAGACCCTGTTAACGTCGTTTTTGTGCAGATACCCAACGATGGGAGGTGACAATCCAACAGATCGTAAGTTCTTGGCCCCGGATGTATCGTTCAACGCCACTAACACAACATTCTCTAGTCTAGCGAAGCCGATGACACTGTTAACTGCAACACGCAACACACAAGCGATGGTGAGTGGTCCCATGCACAGGTCAGAATTGCTGACCATTTGCTCTTACTTCCCACCTCTGCCTGCTCAACTGAGACCCAAATATGTTGTAAGCTGTAACCCTCTCCTCTCCCTGGCCACTCACTCACTTTATCTTCACGTATAGGTATTCTGCTCATGCCATCAGTGCTATGCCCCCGCCGTGCTGCTGCTGATTGGTTACAGCTTTGGATCCCGCTTTCTCGGAGGATTACTGCTCTCAAGACGGAAAGAGCTTTGCCTGTGTTAGTAGGATTACATTTAGCTAGTTAGATTCTCTAGTTTTTATCAATTTATTCTGTTTTTTATTTTCCAAATGTGCGATTTGGTCTGCCGCCAGCTATTGAGATTAATAATACCCTACCTGGAATATAGATTGATATGTAGGCTATGTTAGCTATGGTCCTACCGGACAACAGGAGCAATGTAGGTGAATATAGTCACACTGGGCAGCTACATTGCCCTATATTTTAGGGGGATGTCGACGGGGCTATGAATGCTACATATTCAATGTTGTGCAATGTATACATCGGGTTTTTTCCTGATGCTCTCTCCAGCTAAGGGTGGTGGATACTACCCAGCTGCGATTCATCAGGAACTTAACGGAGACAAATACAAAATCGTACGCAAGCTCGGATATGGACCCCGGTCGTCTACGTGGCTTGTCTTGTGTTCCCACAGGCCCAAATACGTTGCGGTGAAGATCTTCACCATCGCCGCCTCAGAGCAGGCAAGGAATGTGGAGCTTCCCATCCTCAAGTCTTTACGCAGCATTGATCGTGACCTGCCGGTTCCAGTCTTTCAAGAGAGCTTCTGGGAGGAAAGCAGAGATGGATCGCACCTTTGCGTGGTAATGAGTCCATTGAGCACTTCCATTCAGGCGTTGCAACGAGATGCTGAGAACGAGCGACTCCCCGTTCATGTGGTGCAGCAGGTTGTGCACACTGCTGCTGAGGCGCTTGAAGGATTGCACGGTGCTACAATAATGCATGGAGGTATGTTTCATATCGTGATTTATTTCACCTTAATGTTATCGCTAAAGCATCCTAGCCATTAAAGCAGAAAACATATTTTTCTGGAAGGGGGTGGATGTCGATTTGATGAAACCCATCCTCGACTCAGAACCTGCTCCGACCACTACAAAGATCAAGAAATACGTCACTGTACAATCACAGCCCCTAATTCATGGTTTTAAATGGAAACACAAGAAGAATAAAGTTGTAGACTGGCCGCTTGTCCTTGGCAACTTTGCACATGGTAAGACTTTTCCTCCTTCTGCGCCAATTTATGTGGTTTCCAACTACCTTTTGCTAGCCCAGCGATCGTCTTACAACTTACCGGAGAAGCATTATGACTATCTCTCTGCGCCCGAGACCCTATTGGGACAGGCGTCGTGCTCGCCTCAAACTGATATCTGGATGCTGGGTTATATGGTAAGTCGATCACAAGAAATCTGTTTGGGCCCTTTCTCATGAAATCGTGCTCTCAGGCATTCAACCTCCTCACAGGCAAAGTTCCCTTCTACTCAAAGAGGAACGTTTCCAAACAAATCGCCGCAATGCGAGCCGTCCTGGAAGACGAGGTCCCAGAAGAATGGCTCAGCGACAGTAAAATGAAGAACTACAATGCCACAGATCACGAGCTTGTTACTTCCATCGAAACGAGTCTCTCGGGTGTGCTCCACAAAGATGATGCATCTGCAGCTGCAGCTTTCATTAAGAGCTGCCTTCGCTTGGATCCGAGAAAACGGCTTACGGCAAAAGAGTGCTCAGATCATGAATGGTTGGCTGACACCACTGCTTGCTCTTGTGGATTCAACGGTTGAAAAAGGAGGCGAAGCAATGAAATGGTTATGGAATTTGTTTTCGGTATGATCAGAAGTAAGGTTTGTGATAAATAAAATTACATCATCAATGGATAATGGGATGAAGTGAGGTGGTACAGTGTGAGAGCAGAGAGCGAGGATAGACAGAGACGGAGAGAGACCACGAACAGAGAAACAGAACGCGAGAAAAGAGAACAAGAAATAGTAGTATGTCGCATGGATGGATGTCAATGAATACACGATACAACACCTGAATAAGAAAAGAGCCAGCGTCGTGGAACCTCCTGGCTGGAAATAACGATTATCTTACTTATCTTCACTGAAGGGCAAAGTTTGCCTTCGACCGAGTATCGCACTAGATATATTACGGAGAAATGGAGCTCGTGGCCGTCCATCGGATATGCTAAATTTTTTTTTTTTTTTTTTTTTTTTTTTGGAATCCCGTTTATAGTCATTTTCGGGGCGAACCCCATGTAGACTACTCACAGCCGGCCTGTACCTAATGTAGATAGACAACCCCCAGCTACCCCAACCCATGTAGGCGGCAACTTAATCCCCCTTTCCAAACCTTACGGCCGGTCTGGCAGAAGGAGTCGGCCAATGAAGCTATCTACCCCGGGCGCACTCCTGCGCTATATATGAGTAATTAACAGTTACTACTTTAAGCGATTCCTGTCTAATCTATGATGGGATCGTGTTTCTCCGATTCGTCTCCTCTTGCTGCCACCCTCGGCCTTGTGCCCCACGTGGACCCCCTATACCAATACCCTTCCGGCTAGCAGGACCCGGGGACTGGTTTACCAGCCTCGGCAGTTGCCAGATCGTTGCCGACCCCGTCCCAGGTGTAAAGTCTAGGAGCACGGTGGAGATCTTGAACAAGTTTTAAACTCCGAAGGCTTCTTGAGGCGGAGCTCGTATATCGAATTTTGAACGTCTTGTCAGTGGCGTGGAAGTACAGCGCGTTTGGTAATTGAATTTATATACCGGCATATATCCGGTCGAGTTAACCCCTCCCAACTCCGTTCCCACATGCGGTGCCAGATTGGTACAAACGGTACAGTTTTCCCTCCCAGTCTGTCAGGCTACTTATTCACACGCCGCTAGATCCAGCTAATGTCACCGGACCCACCACTCGACCTTAATCCAACAGAGACATCATTGATTCCGGCTTAAGTAATAACAGTGATAGAATCTCCCAGTGTCTAAAATGTGTCTGGAAGGGTTTCGGGGCAGGTTCGAACCCTAGGCCTTGCCGTCAGCAAAGCACGAGCAATCGCGCCCCCCGATATGCTAAATTGCAGATGGCCTGTGTTTCCGATTCCGAAGACGGACAGTACTTTCCTTTTCTTTCCTTTCCTCGACTGCGCTTTTCAAGTGGGGACTTGGCACCGAACGTGAGGCGGGATTGGCACGCCGCGCAAGTACAGCCCTACATGTACACGTTCTAATAGCAGCTGGTTTGTCTTGGGCGTTCTTGGACGATGATCTTCGACTTTTCGATTACTTGGCGAAGACTTGGGCTCTCATATATGCACGCATCGTGGAATGTATTGTCTTCGTTTGTATTGGGCACAGGCATGGGACACTGCGCGTGAGAGATCTGGCTAGAGAATTAATCAGATTAGAGCCGCCGGTGACATATGCCCAGCACTGACCTGCGAAACATCATTCGTGCAACAGGCGTCAAGCGTCATGCAGGCATCCCGCGTCCGTGTTAGGCGTCAAATGGTTATTTGGTGACCGGCTGCGGAGGCCAATTATAGCGCGTGAAGCGTGTGATGGGTAGCATTTGGGACAAAAGAAGACGCTAACGGAGGGTTCGCGTTGTGCCTGTGCGAAGTGGTGCGCATGGCAATCAGGCGTTTTCAACAGGTAGTGTTCCGAGATTGTACAGGACCTCGGCATGCAGTGTCGTACACCTTGAAACAGTTCATACGCAAAGCCGCGGCATGAAGCCGTTTTCCGTTTCCACTGCGGATCTACGTATAAGGGACTGCACCGACAAAACATAGGCCACGCGGTCCGCGATTCAAGGGTGTCTCCGTGGCTTCGACGCTCGCAGCTAAGTATACGAGTAGGTAAGTTAAGTATACTGTGTCCGGAACGCCAAAAATGACTCACGATGGGTATCAGCGCCCCAAAGCCGCCCTGGACGCGGAAATGAGAACCTCAGGTTATAGCCGGAGCTAACGAGCATCGAGGTGCTGGGGAAGAGAGGCGGCATGTATACGTACTTAGTGTGAAGCACCCTAGCATTGTGCAGGATATTTGGGCTGGCATATGGCTGTGCCAGAGCCAGCACACGGAGGGTCTATTCCTAGTCGTATCGCAAGGCAAAACCAAGTGGACGATAATGGATGCCATGTGGGGTTGACGCGCGGGTGAGAGGAGCACGCCATATTCTGCCACCGGGTCATTTTGTAGCTGAGGTGCCCGTTGTTGACTGTGACGCCAAAAACGTACGTGAGATCGTCGTTTCAAGTTGGGCTTGAAGGAATTCTAGTGGGGCCTTTAAACCGGGTTCAAGCACTTTTCGATCGCTGGCGGTGATAGACAAGACAAGAGGTAAAGAGGCAATATGATGTTTATTCGGAAAAGAACCAAGTTCGGCAGATTGTCGTTGGCACCAAGGGCACGTGACGTCAAACACCCCCTGATTTTGAATGAGACCCATGCTCTTTGAACTGTACCCTCATCTCCATCCTCTTCCATGGCAAGAGATCCGTCCCTCCTCGACTCAAACCAGCCAACCGCAATTGCTCCTGCTACTCCTGCCATCGCACATGTGTAAGTCCTATCAACTATCTACAAGGAGTAGTAAAGGCTGACCGGTACATACCCTGCGCTGCCGTGAATCGTGACCATTCGTCATACACCACACTAGACAACTGCGGGATCTCCTAATATGTCCCCGCGAGCGCGGCGTCGTCAACTATGTCGTCCCACGCGCCATCGTCGAGCAGGATCTCCACGCCCCAGATGCAGTGAGTGTCACGTCCTCTAAGCGCCTTACTAAACGCCACTGACATTGCCACCCTCACTACCTACACAGCCGACTCGGGTACTATCCCAACTCAGCTTCACCCCAAACTCGCTTACCTCGCTCCCGGTGGGGAACGACACCCTCATCGCCGCAGGTGGACAGGAGACGGAGATCCATCTGTCTTACCACACGCCTACAAGTTCCTCTTCCGCTTCCTCGTCGTCGTCTTCTTCACGCACGCGGCGCACCCGTCTCGCATGGGAATTCGAAGACCACCTCACGGGGTCCATAAACAACTCGGTGCTGCTTACGTCGTTGAGTCTGACGAGGTCGAACGAGAGCAGTGTCGATCCGCGCGTGGGAATCAGTAATAACGATGGTAGTGTACGCCTGTACGATATCCCTCTGCGGGTACAAAGTGCCAGGCGGAAGCTGCATGAAGTGGGGCAGGTTAACCTGGAGGTGCCTATTAATCACTGTGAGTCATTCGTGCTCTCCCTCATTTTGTCTCTTCTGTGAAATGTCTTTCAATATGCTGCGGGCGTTGCCATTTTTCATAATTACATGCAATTCTATAATGTTACTAACTTGGCACTCTCCATTTTCCAGCATCAATATCACCGGACGGACGGACCCTCCTATCCGTCGGCGACTCGAACAAAGTATACTTCCACCAAATCACAGGCGGCTCCCGCATAACCTTCGCCCCAATAACCACACTTACCATCCCGCCACCGGACGCCTCTCCACTTCCATACGCCTCCTCTTCCTTGGCAGCAGCCTTCTCCACAGCGTTTTCGGGCGATGGAAGCAAGTTCGCAGTGGCGAGCCAGGAGGGCGTGGTGGCGGTGTGGGATGTGCGCAGCACGAAGCCGATGAAGGTGTTCCAGACGGATAAGACGCGGGGCATGGGTGGTGGTGGAATGAGGGGTGGAGAAGGCGGTGCGGGATTAGTGGGGAATGGGGGCGCGAGTGGGTGGTTGTCGGATGATCCGTGGGAGTGGACAAGAGGGACCAAGGCGCCGGGGTGGTGTGTGCGGAGTGTGAAGTTTAATGGTGGCGAGGGGGCGAGGTTGGGGAAGGAGGTTATGGCGTTTACGGAGGTGCGTTTTTGCTTTCAATGAGATCAATTTAACCTGAATTTTGAATATGGATATAGCATACTTCGCTAGTCCACGTTGTCGATGCACGGACGTTTGAAACGCATGATATCATACGCGTTCCTACGCTCCAACGACCGCAGCCTTCGCGCCGCACGTCGAGTTCGTCCACAACCGCATCGACGTCGACGCATCGGCCGTCGTCGGCTACTTCGACTCGGACCTCCAATTCCAATGCCACTGGCAGCACCACGAACGCGACCACCGCGAGCAACCAAAACCAAAATACCACCGCAACGGCGCCCACCCGCACCCAATCCCGCACCGAGTCCCTGTTGGCGGACCATGAGCGGAGAGTGCGCAACCGGAACCTCGTCAGACGGTTGTTGCCTGTTAGTAATGCGAGGCGGACGGTTGGTGGTGGCGCTTCGACTTCTTCTACTACCCCGCCGGCAGCAGGTGGGACTCGAAGCGCAGATGGTGGGATAGAGGCGGGCCCGCTTATGCGCCTTCCACCACTTCTGCCTCCGCCTGTATCGATTTTGGACGCTCCTCCGAGTTCGGCTCCAACCCCGACAATGGCGACGACATCGACATCGACAACGACAACGACCTCGATGGCACCAACGCCAACGCCAGCTGTCCTGGCATCTCGATTGACGCCAGCGTCTGCTGCCCGTTTGACCGCTGCGGCTTCGGCTGTGCGCGGAGGGGCGAGGCGGGCGGGGTCGGCCTCTGCATCTCCTGGGTTGGGATCTGGTACAGCACGTACGCCGTCGTCGTCGTCGTCGTCGGCCTTGACGCCGACATCTGGAGGCGGGGCATCAGGAAGCACCCCGGCGATCGTGCAGGCGCTGGGCGACGCGTTCCGCATACCCGTTCCGGCGTCTGCGTATTCGGCGCCTGCGAGTATCGGCGATTCGACGTGGCGCACGTTGGGCGGTACGACGGGTGCTGGTGGCGCGTTGGGACGGTGGGGTGGGGGCGCTGCAGGTGGTGGTAGTGCAAGCGCCAGTACGGCGCCAGGCGGTGGTGGAGACAGTCGTCGTGCAGGTGACGATGGTGTGCGGACGGATGCGGTGCGACATGGCCAGAGAGAGTTTGAGCGTATGGAGGATGAGGACGATCGTGAGGGCATCGTGGTCGTTCCTGATCTGGGCGATCGGGATGTGGAGAGCGAGGTGCACGCGCTGCTTGCTGTGCATGGGATATCCAGCCGGCTTGGAGGCGGGGGTGAGGAGGTCGGTGGGAATAGGAACAGGCGGGGTGGAGATCGTGATGCCACGCGTTCGGCCGGCGGTGAAGGTGAAGACAGTGGGATGGATGGCCAGGAGGGGTATGACGCGTACCTGGACGACATGGGGATGAGGTACGAGGAGGGGATGGAGGAGGATGCGGAAGAACTGACAGGGGATCCGGAGGAGTGGTTTTTGAGGGCGATGGCGGCTGCTAATGCTGATCGGGATGCGCTCGAGGAAGAAGAGGAGGATGATCGTGGTGATCGTGTCGACGTGGATTTGGAAGATGAGGATAGGATGGACGTTGATGAGGATGAGGATGGGGAAGGCGAGGAGGATGAGGATGAGGATGAGGACCTGGATTTGGAGTTTGAGTGTGCGTCGGGCGGGAGTAATTCCAGGAGCGGGTCGCCGTTTTCGTCTTCCATCCGTGGGCCTGCTGATGCTGGTACCTCGAGGAGGTATGGATCGCATTCGCACCACGCATCGTCGAGCTCGACTGCATCATCTGGCTGGCCTCTCTCCGCGTCCTCCACCTCTCGAGGACCAACGCCGACCGCCGGCGCCGCAGACAAACCCGACTCGGACGCGTCGTCGCATCATCACCACCATCGGAAAGGCCACGGAGCGGCGCTGAAGAAGTACGGGTACTACGAGGACCTGGACATTGCGGGGCTGTGCTTTGATCCGTGGGGGGAGCGGATGTACGTCGCGGGTGTGGGGATTGGGATTGGTGGTGTGGGTGTGCATGGGCACGCGCAGCATCATGGCGGTGGGGGTGCGTTTGGGTTCGGCGGCGGCGGCGGCGGCGGGGCGCATGGACATGGGTATGGGCTGGGCGCTGGGGTGGGACTCGGGGCGGCTGGGGAAGGTGTTGGTGTTGGTGCGGTTGTTGAGTGGAGTGTGCGCGGCGCGGAGAAGAGGTGGTGGGTGGATGATGGGTGGATGTGAGTTGGGCGTATGGGGTATTTGGTGAAAAGGACTCTCTCGAGAGTTCTCATTTGTTTGGCTTGATGCTTCGGCTCTTTCTCTTATTCAGGTGTACTTGTATTCATTGGCATCCATCCATACGACATACTACTATTTCTTGTTCTCTTTTCTCGCGTTCTGTTTCTCTGTTCGTACTGTCTGTCTGTCTGTCCTCGCTCTCTGCTCTCATACTGTACCACCTCACTTCATCTCAGATACGTTATCGCAGTGTACTTTATTAGTATCGCACTTTCTGTCATCATTCACGATTCGTTATGATTAAAAACGACATGAGTCTATTGAGAATTGATATCAAACTGTCGGTTCTTGCCCTCTCTCTCGAAGTTGTCAGTGCGTTATCAATATTGTGTTCTGTCGTCCTGTTTGACGATTAGACCACCAAAGTGAAGTATCTACCTTGCAGTCTGGGTACGCTGGGATTCCCTGCCCTCAACGGCCGTGTAACGAACAGGAAACTCGGAATTGTGGACCCGGAAAGTTCCACATCTTATATCGCTCACTTGCCATCATGTAGTATTTAGCTGGCGCCAACGACTTCCAAATTGAAGCATTAGGTTCCAAATTGCCTGTCAATTCGCTCATCCTTGTCAATGGTCATCATACCAAAAATGTATTCCACAACCATTTTTTTGCCTCGCCTCTTCTTTCAACCATTGAATCCACAAGAGCAAGCAGTGGTGTCAACCAACCATTCATGATCTGAGCACTCTGTCGCCGTAAGTCGCTTCCTTGGATCCAAGCGAAGGCAGCTCTTGATGAAAGCTGCAGCTGGAGCTACGTCGTCTTTGTGGAGCACATCCGAGAGACTCTTTTCGATGGAAATAACAGGCTCGTGATCCGTGGCATCGTAATTCTTCATTTTACTGTCGCTAAGCCATTCTTCTGGGACCTCGTCTTCAAGGACGGCGCACATTGCAGCGATTCGTTTGGAAATGTTCCTCTTTGAGTAGAAGGGGACTTTTCCTGTGAGGAGGTTGAATGTCTGAGAGCACGGTTTACTGAGAAAGGGCCGAAACATATTTCTTGCGATCGACTTACCATATATCCCAGCATCCAGATATCAGTTTGAGGCGAGCACGACGCCTGTCCCAATAGGGTCTCGGGCGCAGAGAGATAGTCATAGTGCTTCTCCGGTTTGTAACTCGACCGCTGGGCTATCGAAAGGTAGTTAGAAACCACATAAATTGGCGCAAAAGGACGAAAAGTCTTACCATGTGCAAAGTTGCCAAGGACAAGCGGCCAGTCTACAACTTTATTCTTCTTGTGTTTCCATTTAAAACCATGCATTAGGGGCTGTGATTGTACAGCGACGTATTTCTTGATCTTTGTAGTGGTCGGTGCAGGTTCTGAGTCGAGAATAGGTTTCATGAACTCGACATGCACCGCCATTGCGAAAAATATGTTTTCTGCTTTAATGGCTAGGAATGCTTTAGCGATAACGTTAAAGTGAAATAAATCACGATAAGTAACATACCTCCATGCATTATTGCAACACCGTGCAAGCCTTTGAGCGCCTCAGCAGCAGTGTGCACGACCTGCTGCACCACATGAACGGGGAGTCGCTCGTTCTCCGCATCTCGTTGCAACGCCTGAACGGAACTGCTCAATGGACTCATCACGATGCAAAGGTGCGATCCATCTCTGCTTTCCTCCCAGAAGCCCTCTTGAAAGACTGGAACCGGCAGGTCACGATCAATGCTGCGTAAAGACTCGAGGATGGGAAGCTCCACGCTCCTTGCGTGCTCTGAGGCGGCGATGGTGAAGATCTTCACCGCAACGTATTTGGGCCTGTGGGAGCACAAGACAAGCCACGTAGACGACCGAGGTCCATATCCGAGCTTGCGCACGATTTTGTATTTGTCTCCGTTAAGTTCCTGATGAATCGCAGCTGGGTAGTATCCACCACCCTTAGCTGGAGAGAGATCGAGAGGTTCCTCAGGGAAGGACATCAGTTTGCGGAGTAGCGATGAAGTCGAGCGCCTTCAGAGACATCGTGATTCAGGTATTAAAGACTTAGTCACTTGGTAGCAGGACTGTTTTAGAGAGAGGTTCGATCCAAAACAAAATGTCGTCACTTTGGATCGGACATGGCTTTTTGCCCCATTTCCATACGCCGCATGCCGGATCGAACATAGTTTTTGCCCACACGCCCGATCGGCCATGCGCGAGGAAAGCAGGTATTGAAGCCTTCTCAGGAGTCAGGACCACAGCCTTTGTCCAATTCAAGTGATCTTGATTAAAGAGGACCTATGTCTCGTATTCAGTATTCAGAGCGAGCTAACAGCAACGGATGGCAGTCCCGTTGGGAACCATGGTCGTATCGAAGGCAGCGAAGCCTATGAGAACGCGCTGCTCGACCGGGAATTCATCGAGCTTGAACTTGAAGCCCGTAATGACCTTGTTGACGACTCACGTCTGGAACGTGCTTGGCTTGATCGACTTGCAGACCACAGGAAATCCGCCAAAGAACACCCAAATAAAACAGAATCCACTTTCGAAAGTCAAGGCAAAGACAGGTACCGGTTCCACTACCACCCAGCCCCAAAACAAGCAAAAGGCATTACTCAACTCGGCGAAGCTGAAGTTGAGTGAAAAGGCTCGCAAAGAGCTCTATAGCATTGGGGTGCAGGGCAAAGCACGTAAGGATACGATCAAGTGGCACAAGTACAAAGTGGAGCAGCAGATGAAGAACAATCCGGTGTTGAAATGCAAGGGAGAGATGGGCATTGTTGAGTAAGTTCAAACTTGAAGTAGATGGCTCATTGCTCGTTTCTGTTTCTTTCCAGACACATCGCGCACAAGGGCGGAAGCAACCCGAAGGAGAAGAACCACATCACCGCATCCTTCCGCGACAAGTATAAGGAGCAAATTCCCAACAATTTCAACGGAGGGGTGTGTATTTTCTTCCCACATCTCCATAAGTAGACCAACCTCTAATTCCTGTATCCACAACACCAGAAAAATCACCACCTGTACGTGAACAACAAAGGTCTTCCCCTTCAGGCACAGCTGGCGATGAACAAAAACAATGCAGAAATTAACGGCCAGTCGAAATCTCATCAGACGTCTGTCAGCGCACTCGCACTCCTGGGAAGAGCAGCAACAAAAGAAAAGGCAAGCGCCGGTCATATTCAAAGACACAAAGCCATTAACGTTCCTTCGGATAAATGCCTTCATGACCACTATCACACGGCCGTCTAACGCAATTTCCTTATATTCTGGTTGCTATATCTTTTTCCTATGTAGAGCATGAACATCAACCAATGAATTGAAAATGAGAATAAAACAAGACGAACCGTGAATCGCAACTTATTCGCTTTATGAGCGTGCTTCCAGTACTTTGTCCCGCGCCACAGCGAGCCCCTGGTCCACATATATTGGGGACGCCAGACAGCAGTTCAGGCTGCTTAAACGATACATCCGTAGATAATGATATTGGAGCATGTTCTGCAGAGGACACGGACCATGAATCTGAGTTCAGTTGGTATCAATGCACAATCATTGCACATAGGTATCATGGCACATCATTGTTGTTACGTCCAACAGCCAAGAAGGATTCATTTGAGTCATTCATATCGCGATTTTGCTCTGCTCTTGAATGTGCAGTGCTGGGTGCGCAGGCTTGAACTTGCGCTTCCGAGTCTGTTATGCTCGCGGTGACGATATAGGGATCTTCTGCTGGCAGGGCCCCGAGGTGGTTAAACCATCCATCTTGGAAACTATAGGCCTGATCCTTGCCTGTTCTCCGAACGACCAGGATAACGCTTATATTATTGATGAAACATCGGAAGACAGGAACTCTGGCCCCCCAGAAGGATAAAGATTCCTGACATTCGAAGCAAGTTTTCCAAGAGGTACATGAACGTTGCGAAGAAGAGACGAGTTGTTTGGATCTCACCCACCGAACAAATAGGCTGCCGAAGGTGAACAGGGCCGGCCACCTCACGGACTCTTCTTACATATCGATCAGTACCAGGTCGTTCGACGGCTCTTTCTCAAGGGCTCTTTCTCAAGTTTTTCTACTCACTAGCTGAACGGAACCAGGATTGGATCCCATTCCTTTGTATTCTACGCTGCGAAAAAGTCTGTGTTCCGCCTTCCACGTGTTGCAGCAACTTCAAGCGCCCACAAGATCATGACTTCCTCACTCAAACGAACGGTTGTGGAGAAGACTCGCGCCCTCCAGCCTGAGGCAACCACTTTTCTAGCCTACCCTGACCTATCCAAACCCCACACCCAAACAGATACCATTCCGGCAGCCTAGCCAGCTCATCTCTTTCTCTTACACGCCAGAACATGTCCAGGAGTTCACGGACGCGGCGTTGCGGTATTTCGTGGACCCGCCGCTCGATGCGAGCCTTGCGTACGGGTACGAGCGGTGCGTTAGGAAGGCGGATGATCGCGGGAGGATTGACTCGCTTCTGAAGGCGATATCGAACGTCAAGAGCAAGAGTGAGGCGTCGATGCCGGAGATTGGCGTCGTTTCGTGGAGAGGGGTTATGACCAAGTACGTGTTTTGTTTTTCATTTCGGTTCTGCGATTCGTAAAGGCTGAAACGATCTTTTTCTTTTCTTTGTCTTTTGTCACGTTTTTCTTGTTCATCTGTGCACTGTGAGACAGGATTCTGACGGCGCCTTACGAGAATCGTGATGGATGGGAGCTGAACATGATGTTCGTCAATGGCACGCTGTATTTCGAGGAACATCTCACAGAGGAACGGCTGAAGGAAAAGTGAGCCCCTTGTGGCAATTTGACGTGATCAAGTATGCGACGCTTCATAATGTGTCGTGTTCTGATGATTTATTTAATTTACTTTCCTGCAGGAACAACATGGACCCCAGACAGCGGTCTCAAACATACTACGGCTATGCGTTTGAGTCGTATTGTACTTCCGAATCCCCGACGAGGAACAGCGCGTCTGCGAGCTCCATGCATTGCGGCGCGCCCCCAGGCTGGGGTGGCGACGTCGACACGAACGTCCAGTGGTGCAGCGTTGTTCGGACAAAGCTCGGCGACACCCGTATGATCATCGGGGGCGAGGTCGACTGTGTGAGAGGTAATTCAAAGCTGGCATTCGTTCATCGGGTCCGGTTTGGCTAATCTTAGGCTTATTTGCAGGGAAATATACCGGACAAACTGATACATTTGTGGAATTGAAAACTTCTATGACGATACGTGGACGGTATGACGAGGAGAAATTCGAGAGGTATGATGGGACGCTTATTTCGCGTATGCTTTGGCATCCTGCTGATGGGTGGCACTCGCTTATACTAGGAAACTGCTCAAGTTCTACTTCCAATCATTTCTCCTTGGCGTGCCGGTAAGCATCTGGAAATATTACTCTCCTCACGCCGTTAATGTTCCGCAATTCCGTTAACAGGAAATCGTGGTTGGATTTCGGACGCCAGGTGGCGTTGTGTCTACTGTGCAGTCATTTAAGACTATACAGCTACCACGGCTTGTGCGTGGCAAGCCAGGAGCTTGGGACCCTTTAGTGTGTCTCGACTGGGGATATCAAGTGTTGACGTTTCTGAAGGACATAGCCCGAGGAACGGCGCGGGATCCCAATGGCTTGCCCGTCCCGGTGTGGCGAGTCAAGTTTGTTCCTGGGTCGGGTGTCAATGTGGAAAAGCTTGACGCAGCCGACATCGAGGAAGTGGCGAACGGCGAGGATCGCGTCGGATTTCTACCCAAATGGTATTGGGATGAGCTTCAGCAAGAAACGCACGCGGCGGCGCCGGTCGAAGAGAAGAAGGCGTCGATGTCGCCTATGGCCAGCTTGGCGATCGCGGGATGGAATATATGACCGAGAGTGACACTACAATGGGTGCACATGGCACCAGACGACAGGCAGGCATATCTGACCATGGATTTCGCGCAGAAACACGGTCAGCGTGATCTGGACAGGGCTTGCATCATCCTTTGCCCTCTAATCTGATTATTCTCCAGCTAGATCTCTCACGCGCACTGTCCCATGCTTGTGCCCAATGCAAACGAAGACAACAAGGTCCACGATGCATGCATATGTATGAGACCCCACGTACGCCGCCAAGTAATCGACGAGTCGGAGATCATCGTCCAAGAACGCCCAGGACAAACCAGCTACTATTAGAACGTGTACATGTAGGGCTGTACTTGCGCGGCGTGTTTCGCGTATAGCGGCACGTTGAACTTGAAATCCACTCGGCCGCGGGATTCGGGCGGCATGCTTATAGAGCATTCGTACGACGTAGACACGGGTCCGCTCAGCATCCACACGCATGTCCAGTGGGCCCGAAAATGACTAATGGGAAGCATACTGGCTGACCGGACCCTGGTGAACCGTCATTTCCAAGTCCCGAGAACGTTATGGCAGGCTTAGAAATGAGGCAGAACTGGGTTGTAGGCATTTGGAACGGTTCGATATGCCCACAGCAAGGGCATCATGAAGGCATTGAATATACTCAGCGTTCAAATTCCGATTATTTGCGAGAACACTGGCTGTATCAAGGACCATAGGCATAGGATGCATATGCGGTAAGGGTCTGTTCTATTTTTACCGTGCTTCTATGGTTCAAATATAGGATCAGTCGATAACGCCATTACTAATTTACACCCGGTAGTCGCCCATCTATTTATCTGCTGAACGCTCAAGCTATTGCCTACGAAGAATCGTTGAACTTTTACCGCGATGCCACTTGGATCCATTGACGACGTATCAGGGAAAACGTTCGATTTTGTGGTTATAGGCGCGTCCCCGATTCCATACTGCATCCTCTGAACTGACAGCTTGCTATTAGGTGGAGGGGTAAGCGCTTTCCGGCTCTCGTGCAGCTTGGATGTGACTTCCAGGTAATCTTGTAGACGGCAGGGCTTGCTGTCGCTGCCAGACTCTCAGAGGACAGTGACGTGTCTGTCCTTGTTCTGGAGGCTGGCGCAGCTAATCTCGATGACCCTTTGATCTGTGAGTCGACGCCACTTTCTTGCTTCCAATGCTTCGCTGAAATCTTGAAGTGATACCTGCTATGTTTGGGGTGGCCATCAATAATCCACATTATGACTGGGCATTCCAAACGGTAAATTGGCTTTTTTGGTCAACTAGGTTTGTCAATTGAATCAATCAACTTTCACAGGTGCCGCAAGAAAACCTTGATGGGCGATCACTCTTTTGGCCTCGGTAAGTCCGTTATAACAAATTTGTAACTGGCCGCCACTCATTAATACGCAGAGGCAAGACCCTCGGTGGAAGTTCTGCCATCAACTACTTTCCATTTCATCGCCCGCCAAAGTCGGATATCGACGGTAAGAAATGTACGTCTTCGTTGGTGTACTCTAATATGACTATATCGTCGCAGCCTTTGAGAAATTAGGAAATCCCGGGTGGAACTGGGACCTGCTGAAAAAATACTACAATAAATCCACAGGTTTCATCCCTCCCCTCGAGAAGTCAGAGCTCATAACCTACAACTTGGAGGAACGCAACGGAAATGGTACGTGGGTAACTAAGTTCTTTGCTATTGTCCGCATTAATTCAAGGAAGACAGGTCCGCTGAAGTACTCATATCCTCCCACTTTTTCGGGGTTTGAGAAACCATACCAAGACGTACTTTGTTTCCGTTTCTTGCTTCTTATTTTGATTTACTGTTTCTCATTCATAGGCATTGAAAAGCATCGGTGTTGATCGTGTGGAGGACCCTGTAAGGGCATTTTCGTATCTACGCAAAATTTAAGCGCTCATAAATCTTCAGCTGATGGGCGAAGTCAGTACCTGTACTTTTTCATGCTCATTACTAAGTAAACTATCATAGACCAAAGGCACTTGGATAGCGCCAATCTCTATTCATCCAAAGGATAGAACTCGTTCCTATGCTGCTAATGTAAGACGTCCCAAGCTTTCCGAATCTGATACTGAGTGCAATTTCCTTTACAGATGTACTATACACCCAACGCAGACAGGAAGAATCTGACGGTCCTTGTCTCTGCTCATGTTGCCAAGGTGGAGCTGGAGAAAGGCCCCGACGGCATCGCGACTGCTACAGGTGTCAGATTTATTTATGATGGAAAGTCGCACTCGGCTCTCGTCAGGAAGGAGGTTGTGTTATCGGCAGGGTATGTGGATAGTCTTATTGATATTTTGGTCTGGTCTATAGCCTTCTTTCCAGCGCGATTATGTCACCGCAGGTCAGCTACCATTTCTCACTGAAATGCACCAACGCTTTAACTTTTCTAGATCCTTGAGCTCTCAGGAATTGGAGATAAGGATATCTTACAAAATGCAGGAATCGAAGTCAAGGTAGAGCTCCCAGGCGTTGGTGCCAATGTCCAGGAGCATATATGCAAGGGAACGACATTTGGTATGTGCGGCTTCCTACTTGCAACAGATTGTTTAATGTATATTGTTCGTTTTTAGAGGTGAGAACAGAGGTGCAGGACCAGTTCACGTCATTTGAAGGTGTACGAGACCCTGTCGAACGCGAAAGACAAAAGGAACTCTTGTACGTCTGCAAGCCGTTCCTTTCTAGAGGTGCTTTTTATGATGAGCCTTCAGCAAGCAGGGAAAAGGAACGTCTAGATTGGCTCCCAGCTGCATGACGTTCCTTCCATTATCATCTGCGTCTCCAGAAGCTGAAAAACTACACCGCGATCTTACAGAGTCAATTCAAGCAGGTATCAATGCCAATAGATACACGAGCGCATTGCAGAAGCAATACAAGCTACAATTGGAACATATCGAGCAAGATCATCCCATTTGCGAGGTTATATTCGCTCAAGGCTTTACCACATCTCCGCGTGAGTCCCTACCTGTTTTATTATATACGAATTGTGCAGAATCCTAGAACGCAGGAACTCTGGAGCCTGGAAAGATGTACGTTTCCATGGTATCTTTCCTGAACCATCCGTTTTCCCGTGGGACCATTGTAAGAATTCACAGTCTACTCCCAAACATGACTTGGTAAATATACTTATTTGAATAGCACATCAAGTCTAACAACCCATTGGACCCACCAGCAATTGATCCTCATTATTTCGAAGAGAAATATGGTTTGTTCTATTCTTTGTCAACGAAACCTTGCTAATGTTAGTTGCGACGGAAAGATCTGAGTCTGTTTGTGGAGATTCTCAAATTCAACCGACGTTTAGTGCAGCAAGAGCCCTTGAAGAGCCTCTTGACAGGCAGGTTTTCTATTCTAAGCTTTTGTAGACATGGTTGATTCATCGATCTCTAGGAAAGGAAATAAACCCTGGCCTTGAAGTGAAGACGGACGAAGACATTGCCAGTCAGTAGTGAAGTTCTTGCACCTAAATAGTAACTTACATCTTCGTCTTAGAGTATTTGAAGGACAATTTTAGTACAACATACCGTGCGTCGGCAGTGTTATAAGACCGTAAAACCTATGGCCAACCAATTTTACATAGACACTGCTGGTTCCTGTTCCATGCTTCCTCTGGAAGATGGCGGTGTCGTGGACCCCAAGCTTAAGGTGCGTTTTCTCTCACTAGTCATGAGTGTGTGACCCACCCAGACACTAATTCTCACTGTCGTCGAAGGTCTACCACACTACTAATATTCGTGTTGCGGATATTTCTATCATTCCGCTTCACATCGGGGCACATACGCATGGTGAGGATAACGATTTTATGTGGAATATCTTCTGATGGCGATGTCCTATCCCAGCTACTGCGTACGCGATCGGTGAATTAGGTGAGGATAGTGTTGATAGCTCATTATTACTGGACATAAACTCAGCCCATCGTCCCGTTTGTAGCTGCTGATATTATGAGGGGAAAAGTCTGAGCGATGCAAAGGGATATGTGTTCCAATTCTATCTACTTTATTAGTTCACATACTTCAAGTCCGTCACTTCAAGTTGGGTCCTTGAGACGAAATGTAAGGTGGTCCGATGATTTACGAACCTGGGTAGGTACCCTATTATCATTGGCCGCACTTATGCAAAGTCAAAGTCTACGACGTGAGTTGACGACTTTGGGGCGGCTGACGCTAGCCACACCTTCCTAAAGAGGAATAAGCCTGTCCAGGACTCCCGGCCGGTCCAGACCGGATACCCGTGATACCTCGCCAGCGATTGAACGACTCGGACCTTGAGCACAAACCACCACGAACATCAAAATGAACATGAAAATTATCCATTGCACAAAGGTCGTAGTAGTGTAATACTAATTATAACAGGAAAAAAGGTTTGCATTTGTCCCCAATACATCGCACATTGAAAGCGTCTGACTCTTCCTCAAATTTTAGATCCCAAATATACCATCAATAGCCCGTCCGACCATCGCGAAGAATCCTCCTCCTCTTCCTCCTCCCCGGTGAGACCTCCTTCGCAGTTCGTCCATCTGCCGCAAAAGATTTGACCTCTCGGCCGCAGAATCCGACGAAGTTCGGTCGAGCTGTTCCCGGAGCGCAGATAACTGTCGATTGTATTCAGCGGTAGCCCTCTCAGATTCTTGACGGGCGGCTTCGGAGAGCTCTTGCATGCGCTTTTCCAACCTGCTCTTTTCTTCGTTATACTCCGAGGCCAGCTTCTGGGCGTCAGTTTGTACTCGATTCATTTCGGTTTGCAGTTTCCTCGTCTCTATCTCGAGCTCTCGCTTGGTTTCTTCATCTTTGGTCCTGATCGCCTCTGACAAAGCTATGTGTTAGGAGGCCTGCAAAATTCCTAATCGATGTGCCAACAAACCTTTCATCTCTTCTTGCAGCATCCGCATCTCATTGCGATGTTTCTGAATCTGCTCCATCAACTCTCTGTTCAACTCTTCCCCAGCAGCGGTTTGCGATATATCTTTCTTCTGGTCGACCAATTCCCGCTGGATCTGAAGCGAAAGTGGATGATTTTGGATGATATATCTGAGAATGCCGTGGGTAGAGTCTCGGGTATTTTCGTGGCGCAGCAGCAACGCTCCTTTGTCGAGTACAGGCTTGAAGAACATATCTTGATTCGCCAGTTCCGCTTCTCGGGCCTCTCCAAGTTCTGGGCTGACTTCACCCCACATATTTGTGACAATAACCACGTTCTTCAGTGTGCTTTCTCCGCAGAGTTGGCGGAACATCTTGAAGTTTCTAGTCGAGATGCCACCCATACGGAAGTCGGAGATCCGATGAATGTAGATCACTCCCGCGAGCTTCTTTCCGTTCTCGTAACTATTGCATGGTGAGCCGAGATCAATCCTTGATATGAAAGATGCTTACGCTGTCGCAAGGAACGCGGCAATCATGCGAAGGATATCGGAGTCGCTTTTCGTGGTGTCGTCGAACCCCGGGGTGTCAATGAGGGTTACGGATCTGCCCTCGAGCTCGAATGGCTGGGCGACTTGTACAATGCTTGTGCATGACTGCAAACCTCGGCCAATTCGAAGGTTCGACCCACTGGCAAGGTTGATGAACTATGATGATTTCTCATGAACGACGCCTTTCGATGCATGCTAATAGATCTTTATTTACGCACGGTCGTCTTTCCGCTTCCAGTCGCCCCCATAACTCTGATCGTGGATGATCAGTTCAATCGGCATACATCTCTGATAATCATAGAATCGACTCACGCAACCGTTACATCGGAGTCGTCGACAACTAAGGTCTTCAAAGAAAGTAAATCTTCCGAAAGCGGCTACGATTGTCATACTTGCCTTTGCGGTTGCCGACGTCGAACCAGCCCATGATCTGCGATATCATATATCGTCGTATCAGTTTTTCTTCCTTTTGAATAACGGTCTACTAACGATGTTTCAATCTCTTGGTTATCTGACAAGTTGCGAATCGATATCGCTTTGGAATCTGGACGTTGAGCAACGCTAGACTGGCCGTATCTCATTTTGCGAAGGATTCAGTGCAGGGTCGACTATGAAGAGAGACAAGGGTGAGGCTCTGCAGTTCTTTGGCTGGGCAGCTATTTAAACTCGGCGTTCCTCTGTCACACACGTGTAAGCAATGTGCTTGCAGTTCCACTGCCTCATTGTTTTTCTTTCATGCTCGAAGGCTAGATATGCACAGTTGGATATAACTTTTCGTGCGCCAGGCGAGAGCCCCACATTCAATGTTCTTGACGATCAAGGAGGACTCTATGTCGATCGTGGTCGGCGCGCACCCCTGCACAGCGTTGACATGAAGTCGATGCTGTGCATATCAAGTACTGTACGTACGAGCCATAAGTGTATATCCTAGATGCCGATGCTTCGAAGGACTATATATAGCGTGATCCCACACAAGACTCCTCCTTGGCCTCCTAGTGATCCTCGCGATTCTATCATTCGCTCAAAGCACTATTCGCGCTGCTCCTCTCTAGCCGATGATGCTGGCAAAGGATATCAATAATCACGAATATCCCACCGTAGCAATTGCGTGTGTCCTGACCGGAGATCCAAGGGGACACTGTAGTATTCTACTCGCTTGCACTAGGCATGAGCCACATATTTCATAGCATAGTTAGATGCCCATAGTAAGGCTATTTGCACCATCTCCTGGCGATCGATGACCACTCTATCTCAATGGCAGTAGGCGTGCACAGCGTCGATGCTGTGCATGCCAAGTACAGGTCCTAAATTTATGTCCTAGGCCCCAAACGAGTCGACGTGGAAGGTCTATATAACACGCCTATCACCCAGGACGACTCCTTCGCCTCTCAGTGATGCTATTTTCCCTCGTTATTCTATCACTCGCTCAAAGGACCATTCGCGCTGCTCCCCTCGAGCCGATATTGGCAAGGGATATCAATAATCGCGAATCACTCACGACAGCAAGCTGCGCCTGTCCGGACAGGAGATCGGAATGGGGTATCGTTTGGAGTTGCCTTGTCACCATATTCGCATGCTGTTGGGTCTCGGTACATCCTAACATTCCCGGCCTTCGCGAGAGATGGTACCGTGTCGCACTTCGCCGGCTTGAAATCCTGGCGTGGGCGCTTATCGCACCAGAGTTGATTATCCTCTGGGCTATGAGGCAGTGGAAGGGCGCTCGCTTTTTGGCAAAAAAATACAAAGGTGCGCTTAGACGGATTTCAAGAATCTTACACACTGTATGTATCGCAATTATTACAGAGTACGGATGGACTACAACACATGGCCACTTCCTGCAAATGGGTGGATTCATGCTCTTCGACTCGAATCGATCTCAGGTTGGGATACTCACCGCAGCAAGGCTTAAAAGGTTCCTGGCATCGGGCAACATCGATTTCCCGACCATTACGAAGGAGGAGATTGAAGACCGCAGCAAAAGCGACGGCCTCTCTAAGGGTCTAGTCATTTTGCAGACTACGTGGTTCGCTGTGCAATGCATCGCACGACTGGCACAAGGGCTCGTCGTAACAGAAATCGAATTGGTCACAGTGGCGTTCGCTGCTCTCAATGGAATCATGTATTTCCTATGGTGGGATAAGCCGTTGGATGCACGGTGCTGTGTCCCGGTCTATCTGAAGGGCGAATATACTCTCAATGAGTTGGGTGACGTGGAATGGAGTGCCATGGAATCCAGTGGTGCGTGTACCACGGAAGACCATAACGACACCTCATCATTCCATACAGGAGCCACTGTCATTGAATTAACTCCTACCATGCCAGTGGTATGGGACGAAGATTTTATCGTGAACCACAGTTTTACCTTGGCGGAAGGCGGCGACGATACCTCATTCCCGTCTTTGGGTTCCCCTGAGCCTGCTCTACTTATCAGAAGGGATTCTGCTTCTGCGATCATTGTGTATGATGGTGAGCAAATTATACCTCTGGTACTTCAAGTTGGCAAGTCCTGATTCTTGATCAATGATGCCGAAATTTTAAGACCTAAATCCTTCAATACCTGATTCGATCGAAAGTCCGACGTCTATATCTGCAGAGGTCCAACCCAGTGCCATGCAATATAGTTCTCGAATCACGGAAGACGACGACGACACCGGGTCACTCAGTGCATTGCCTTTCAACCCCCCCGAGCCTGCACAATTTAGGAGGAGGGATTCTGCTTATGCTAACCCTGTGCACGTGTACGACGGTGAGTAAATGATATTTTTGGTACTTTGCCAGTCCTGACTCTGGACCGATGGCACCGAACATCATAGCCCTAAATTATTCTAAGACCACTTCAGTGGAAAGTCCGGCGTCCACATTTGCAAAGATCCAGTCGAAGTGCTCTGGGATATTCGGCAATCGATACCTCCACCGAATCTGCCAATGGGCATTAGATCTTTACTCCCTCTTTCTATTAATCCTCTCCAGTATTTTCTTCTATTTGCCAGTAACCTTGGTGATTGGACCATTCCTCCTCTTGAGCGAGCTTTACAATATGATAGTGAATAACTATCGGAAATGCACGATGGAACGAATTCCCACATTTTATGCACTCGATACTCCAGAGGATGAAGACTTAAAGTCGGGCCTGATAAGCCAGAGAAAAGCACTGGTGTCTGCCGTGGGCATAATATTTGGACTTATCCATTGTGTAGGCTGGAATTTCTCATTCCCTTCATCCACCATGCGCAACCTCTGGCGCGTATGCTCTGTGGTCATTGTCAGTGGCCCGTGCATCACTGGCTTTAGTTTTTTTGGATGTTTCGTGTTCCTTCGGTATCTTTACACCCCTTTTCCTCAAAGCGGCTGTTTAAACTGGTCTATGAACACATTTTTTACATTTCTTCGAGTGTTTAAAGTAATTCCGGTGACTATCACCATCTACATTGGCGCACGATTTTGTCTCCTTGTGCTAGCCTTCGTTGCGCTGCGAGACCTTGTGCCGGGGGCGTATGCGGTGGTTGAGTGGGTATCATTTATTCCTCACTTGTGAACCACCGTACGACGGTCAATGGACGAACTGTCTGTCGTCTTACGGTGGTACGTCTGGTTTCTAAATTATTGGCTTTAGGCTTCAGCCTTCCATGTCTCATTCGATTTTGTTTTTCATATTCAGGTGTATAGTGGATTATTGCGAGCGAAGCGAGCATTCTTTCTCTAGGGGTGGAACTGTCGAACAAACAGAGCCAAACCTGGTTGCAAGAATGAACTCGTTTTCAGCCCATGTTGCGTGCGTCATATCTCAATTGTTATTGCCCCTCGTCCTTTGAACTTATGGGATTGGATAGTTTTTCATGTATTGTATACATATGTTCAAAAAAATTGGGGGATTCTGGTCTTTCTCTCGTATTCAGAGGCCTACAGAAAGGCCTTATTTGCATGTGTCGGGCGATTCGGATGGCGAAGCGAGCTCCCCCGCAGACTTGCGGATACGTAATACGCATCTGACGACGTACAGGACATTTGTAGGACAATTTAACTCGAGGAACTGGAAGACCGAAAACAATCGAGCTGTCCTTTACTGGTTATGTAACTAGTATAAATTTGAGTTGCAAATTTTTTTTCTATCGCCCTACATATCATGTATCGTTATTTCTTCTTCCCAATCATTGTTCAGGTCCTCCCGAGAAGTTTTCGTCCTATGGATGCCAACCATTTGCAGTTCACTGTTCAGCCCCACGTACTTATGTAGTCTGGCCGATTCGAGCGGCTTATCAGATTAGATGTTACGCGAAGCGAAAGCACGTCATGTGTCATCAAAAAGCCTCACCCTTGTATGGCTTTCGCATTCTCCTTCCCTCTCCTTACCGTTTCCACACGGGCCACACCCAGCGACACCATACGAGCCTAAATAATAGCCAATTAGCACACGAGCCAGAATTCAGTCTTGAGGGTTGTCTGCTGGGCTCCTGAAAGTACGCCATCTTCGATGTCAGTGCCATTGACAATGTCTTGTCACCGTTGGAGTGCGGTGAGCCGTGTTGGATCGCATTCCAAAGGATACACGTCGTCGAAAATCGCACATGTGCTGGTGAGGTTTACGGCGCGTCACGGGAGGCCCAGGAACCTTTTCTCTTCCTCCCCATCCTCGACTGCCTCATATTCAAGCGTGAAATCATCGTCGGCCACGTCCGCTCAAGGTCCATGTTTCGCCCTGATGAGAGTTAATGCGCAGGGTAGCACGTTGTCCTTTCCTTTGCGTGGACCTCGGAGAGCACATTGGGATTCCTTATCCGCGTATGGAGACCGGAGAACGTTTCAAAATATGGCCCCCAGGCCTGAAGAATCGACTCCTCCACCCAGCAAAGCCGAATTGTCATCGATACCGTCATCGGTGTCTACCTCTATCCCGTCCGCGTCACCCTCCTCTACATCACCACCCTCGTCTCCAAATGCTACCATTACCAACACCCAAGGGAAACCAACAAGTAAAGGGACGTCCTCCGGGTCCGACAATCCAACGCAGGCCGAACAGAGACGGACCGACTGGAGCATCATCAAGCGGTTAATGATCAATGTGTGGCCCAAGAATGACTGGAAGACGCGCTTGACGGTCCTTGGAGGATTTGGATTGCTTGTCGCTGCCAAGGTATGCGTCATTCATATTATATTTTTGTACGAGATATGCGAGACTATTCCATGCGTGTTTCTTTTTTCTTTTTCGCTTCTTTTCCGTCCTTAGTGTCCCCCCCTGTGCTCTTCGCTCTCGACGCTATTTGCCTTCGGAGCATTTGAACTTAATGCTGACTTGTTTTTGTTCTGCTGCATTTAGGTCCTCAACGTACAAGTGCCGCAAATTTTCAAGGGGGTGGTTGATGCCCTCAACGTGGATATCACGTCATCCTCTACTGCATGGGTGCTTGCTGGTTCATTAATCCTTGGATGTATGCGCGAACATTTCCTGAATCCATTATCTCACTTTCTGACCAATCCTAATAACAGATGGTGCAGCCCGTATCGGTGCGACCCTCTCCGGCGAGCTGCTTAACGCAGTCTTCGCCAACATCGGACAACGCGCTATCCGCAAGGTCGCAAGAGAGACATTCGAGCATCTTCTGAATTTGGATTTGAAGTTCCATCTGAGCAGACAAACGGGCGGCTTGACACGCGCGATTGATCGAGGGACGAAGTGCGTGTGCATTAGACGTTTTGTTTCTTTTTGCTTATTGGATTTTTTGGCTCTCTTGTTAAGAGGTATTACTTTCATCTTGCAGGCTATTATCTTCCGTATCGCGCCTACGGCGCTGGAGATCAGCATGGTGTGCGGTATCCTGGTACGTCTCGCGTTTCGCCCTTTTTCCCGTCTCTCTCCTCGTCCCGATGATTATTTATGCTTACCTAGACCGCAGACATATAAGTTTGGATGGGACTTTGCTGCTATCACAGCTTTGGCTATGGTCGCATATACGTGGTTTACCATTCGGACTACTTCTTGGAGGTACGTTTCTTCGTGTCTTTACATGGGTGGATTCTGAGTGGACGTGGTTTTCTTGTGCAGGACGCGTTTCCGACGAGAAGCGAACAAGGCAGATAATAAAGCAGCTACGGTAGCTGTCGACTCCTTGATCAACTTTGAAGCAGTCAAGGTACGATCTGCTCCTTCATGCACCCACGCAAAAACTTCCGCTCTAGCAACTTCACTAACGCGCTTTCCTTTTTTCACGGGTTTTTCTACCAGTAGCATTTCAACAACGAGAAGTACGAGATCGCGCAGTACGACAAGCATTTGGCGGACTATGAGAAGTCGAGTGTGAAGATCACGACGTCTCTTGCGTATCTGAATTCGGGGCAGAATATTATATTCTCGAGCGCATTGACCATGGCTATGTTTTTGGCTGCGCAAGGCGTGGTGAATGGTGTGTATTGCGCTTTCCGGGAGATATTGACAATAACTTGGTCTGTTTTTCAGGGACGATGACAGTCGGCGACGTGGTCATGGTTAACCAGCTGATCTTCCAGCTCTCGCTGCCACTCAATTTCCTGGGCACGATTTATCGTGAAATGAGGCAGAATTTGCTCGATATGGAGGTGCTGTATAAGCTTGTCGAGGAGAATACACCGGCAAAGGTATGTCGAGATTTCCAGTCGATTTCCTGATGCATATACGCTGACATCCTTGTTCGTTTGATCTAGGATGCACCCGACGCGAAGCCACTGCACCTCCAAGGTGGTTCCATCCGTTTTGAGAACGTGGCGTTTGCATACCATGCAGACAGACCCATATTCAGGAATCTGTCCTTCACCGTCCCTGCCGGAAAAAAGGTGGCCATCGTAGGCCCTTCAGGATGTGGCAAGTCCACCGTCTTCCGCCTTCTATACAGATTCTACGACCCCGCATCCGGACGCATATCTATCGATGGGCAAGATATCCACCACGTCCAACTTGAATCATTACGGCGCGCGATCGGCGTCGTCCCACAGGACACACCGCTTTTCCACGCGGATATCATGCATAACGTGCGCTATGGGCGGCTTGATGCGACCGAGGAGGAGGTGAAGGAGGCTGCGCGCAAGGCGAATGTGCATGAAACGATTGGGCGGCTGCCGGATGGGTATGCAACGATGGTCGGTGAGCGCGGGCTGATGATTAGTGGAGGGGAGAAGCAGCGCTTGGCGGTGGCGAGAGTGATGTTGAAGGATCCGCCCATTTTGTTCTTTGACGAAGCTGTACGTCTTTCTTTGGGGGGGGGGTTGTCGAGTCCTTTTGATGGAGCTGATTGTTTTGGCTTGACTCTTTAGACTTCCGCGTTGGATGCTCATACGGAGTCAGAGCTTATGAAGAACATCAACACTGCGCTGCTAGATAAAGCGCGCACGAGTATATTCATAGCACACAGGCTGCGCACGGTGGTTGAGGCTGGTATGTCTCTTTCTTCGCTCCTCTTTCCTTCGCTTTCTCTTTTGCTTTATGTGAATGTTGTCGTTGATCTATACGCTTGCAGACCTGATCATTGTGTTGAAAGAGGGCGAGGTTGTGGAACAAGGTACACATGAAGAGCTGATGCGGACGAGAGGGCTATATTATAGCATGTGGCAGCAACAGGCCTCCTTGGAGGGTCTGGAGGAGGAGGAAGAGGAGGCGTGAAAGTGTTGCCCAACTTGCTTCATCATTTCGAAGCCGGAATATTTAGACGGCGTTGCTTCGTACGTTCTTTGCCACCTTCACGACAATTTTCTTGTATACCTACATTATGTGCACTTAGATGTGCAGCCAGGACACAATGGAATAGACACGCAACCCAAGACCATCCCAACGCCTCTGCACGGGTGGTAAAATGAAGAGGAAATGATAGCTGGAACATTTCGAGATGTCTACGACCACTTATCTAAACAAGAACACTTGATTAATAAACTATTACAACCCTCTAGATCTGTGCCGAACCCCCCTCGTCCAACTTGCTTGTGCTCAGTTTCGACCGGGTCAGATAAGATCATAAGATAAAATTGTTAGCTATTTGACTTTTAGACGCGCATGGGTCGCGCGCTTGACTCTTGCGGCTGCGCTTGGGAGTTAGCACCGTCATACCTGCAGGTGCCTATGGACCACCGCCTGCGATTCAAGCATAATATCTGGAGAGGTGCATCGTAAGCGTTGCGTGGTTCGTAACTTGCTTCTAGATGGACCACGTTGCATGCGTCGAGTTTCAAGATGTTCAACATCATTGACTCATTCAAAGCAGCGGGTCGCCTTGATATAATATTTCCTTGGGTTCAGAAAGATAACGCAGTGATATTCTAGAAGCTCCATAACAGACGCTCAAAGAACCGCCCTCTTCGTTTTCATATTCAATCATTAGACTAAGTAAAGCGTTGACGCCCTGTGCCCTTGTCCGTATAGGTAGACAAATTAAAAGGTGGGTGGCAGAGTCTTCGTCTTCATGTCTCTTTCAATAAAGTCTGGAATGCGTATATATCCCATATTAGAATCTTGAATCATGTTGAGCGCTCCCGTGAAGGATGTCTGCGGAGCTGCCTTGGGCTGCTTCTTAAGATATCTTAAGATCTCCTCGGGGGTTTTGACAGCATCTATCAATTCTTGAATTCGCGGGAGTAGATCATTGATGGATGCGTCGGTCGGGTTCAGAGCTTGTGCAGCGGTAGCATCTATTGGTGTCGTCGTGTCCGTCTTGTCATTAAATAAACACAGCGTTTGCAACGAGGACTCACCTTCAAGTGCATCCATAAAATTTGCGAGATAGAGGCGGGCCGAGGCGCTTCTGAAACGGGCCTTGGCAATGCTCGAAGGATTACTGAACAAGTCCATATCAAGAGCTTTTGTAGTAAAGTCCTCGGCTATCTGGAATCTAGACATATTGATAATAAAAGTTAGCTGGTCACTTTGCACTGGTACAAAAGATTCATGGAAGAGTCACTGATTGAGCTTCAAGCAGCACGCCGCCATATTGTTCATGACGTCGGGGGTCGGAAATGTGGATATAGCGGAACCATAGTATATTTGTGCTTGAAAGAGGTTCCCTTTCTTAAATTCTTCGTTTCCCTGGAAAAAATGTCATTTACTATCGTTCGAAGGGGTTCGAATTCTGCACATTCGAACCGAATACCAAGGTCCAAAATTTAAATGAGTCTTACCTGATGCTTCATCTCTGTTGAGGACGTCAACATCTCGAATTCAGACAATTTCTCGTCCTTCATGAGCCAACTTCTTTTTTCGAGGGTCATGAGGTTGTTTCGACTGGCTGCACATTGTTTTTCATAATATGCTGCAACTCTATCGAAAATTTGCTGCCATTCAGATGACAGGCCGTCTGGGATCTTGAATAACTCGGAAACCTTAGGAGGATTTTTAGCGTCGTTGAGCGCAAAGTCCATAAGTTTCTTCATAGCCTCTTCATTAGGAACCGGGTTTGCAGCAGCACGTTTTGTACTGGTTGCTTTCGAATGTTTCTTCGGCATTTGGATACTGTTCGTTTGGATACAATGGCGGAGAATGGGGTCAGAGCGATGCTTATGGTGGTCAGGAGGAAGACTCCCGGCTTATCTGATCAAGTTGTCAGCGGAATAGCATTATATATTGAGAACATTGACCCTTGGGCTTATGCTTCCCAGCCTCGTGTTCAATTCAAGGTAGCATTAAATTTGACCCTTGGCCATGTTGCGTTCTTTTATTATTCAAGTGAACAGCGCGGAATTTGGAGATAAGAATTTGTAGTTAAGAACGGCTATTATGAGGCAGTGGGGCTTGTGCCGAAAAACATGGGGATGGTAGATCCGCTCGCAGCACATTACGGTCGGTCGGAAATGCCCAACAACTCCTAGGACCTAAAGAAATGTATCAATTGAGTCAGGTCAAGTTAGGCCCTTTAAAGTAAATATGAAAGCAACGACATGGAAGAGCGTGGAAGTTCAAAAGAGTTTCAACCCCTCGGTGTTGGCGGTCGCATTTCGACATTGCTGTCAGGAGTACCATGCGAATGGGGCATCCTGACACTCAGCTGTGTCAGATCCTGTCCCCAAGGTGGTATTTGAGTGAAGGACATTCAATGGGGCCGATCAGGTCTCAGGGCGCCTATAGTACTTTAAATCCCTGGCATAGGCGACCCGTCGTGTTAAGGAAGTCCACCAAAGCTTGCGCTATGCAGGAATGATCCTTACAGAGACAGTTCTACAACATTCCTTTGACCAACCAGACGATGAGCTTCGTTGTCCAGCGAACGTTCCGACGTCGACCTTTCCATTCTACCGCGTTGGATCTGATCCCGTCAATTTCACGCGCCAGGTCGTGACGTAGTGACAGAAGTGGAGAATCGAATGCGGGAGCTTCTGACCCGGAGGGTTGGTCGGCGGAGGATGTCTGCGGCTCCGACGGGATGATCATGAGGAATGAGAGTTCAGTATCAATATGAGCTGACCGCGAGTTCAGATTTGTGGATCCAAAGAGGGTTAGAACTGGCGGAGTTGACGAGCTCGGGGAAAGCCATATTCCTGGCCAACGGAGGTCAGGTCCCCGTCAAGAAACTTACAAAATGTCAATAGAGAGGGCGCACCTTTCGCATGATATGTCCACCCTGGTTTTTCCCACTCGGTCAGCGAGACGCCCTGTCCATCTGACGGTGAAGGTCCTCTCCAAAGTCTGCCTGCTTTGGACACTGCTTTCATAAAGCGCTTTTCGTACAATGTGTAACCTTCTGGAATTCTTCCCGAAATACCCTTCGAGCCGTAGAAGCCGTTTGCCTGACGGTGGGTTTAGTACCAAAACAAGGAAATGATAAGACAATGCCACGCTAGACACTCACCTTCGGACTTGCAGCCACAATCCGACAATCGACATTTGGAGCTTTCAGGACGAGATCCTGATATGGAGTATACAAGCTGAAGTACCCGCTAGTCAAATCCAACAGCGGTCGTTTCGGGGCTGAGCTTCGGGTAAGATGGCGAAAGAGCAACCGAAAGGTCGACTCCTCTTCCCTGATATTGAAATGGCCTGCTTGGATGATCGGAATAAGAAGAGCCTTTGGGGTTGCTGATAATGTGTCATTGGACGTTGATTGCTTTAGCCGATCGCGATAGAGTTTCTGAAATTGGGAAAATGCTGACTCGGCGACTGAATTAAAGTAATGGGGATGGGTATCGGAATTAGGCCAGTGCAGGATATAATCGTCGTAAGTATACGAATGAGGGTCAGGGGAAGGAATTGTCGATGGAGTCGCAGATGTCGGTAGTAATCTATAGGAAAATGTGGCGACGGTTTCCATGAAATCGTGGCAATATTGGGCAAGTCGGTTCTGGGCTGAGAAGTACAGGTAACGGTCTTGTCGATTCGTAAAGTACGATTTGTTGAGATTCGCGCTAAATGAGATTTGGTGAGCACGTCATATGATCTCTCAAGGGAATATAACGGCCGAATGCTCACCCGCTGATCATGACATCGTCATCTACGCCATAAATTTTCGCATGCCACGTTCCCCAACCTTCGTTGAATCGTGGAGGAATTATCCTGGCCAGAATTCCGCGTAAACTGGGACTTCGAAACATTGAGACGCTGACGCGCGACGGAAATTCGCGGAGTAGTGGCAGTAGGATCTTTGCTGTTGAACCTGGGCCAGGACGCGTCGATCGATTCAGGTCCAGCAGAAGCTGAAGTTTCAAGTCTGGTTTATCACGAAGTCGACGTGAAAGAGCAGATACCTAAAACAAAGTGAGATACGCAGCATCTGAGTACAAGTCACGTACAAGTTCCTTCTCTTCTGAACCGATGTACAATGATGAGAAAAAAATACGCCGTTCGGCTTTATTTATCATGTCCTTAAATATTTGGTTATCGAGACCAGAAAACAGACGAGAGAACATACCAGCAAAGTAGCGTAAAATTGGGACGGTTCCGTCAAGATGCGAACGGAAGAAGGGGGAAGTTGAAACACTGGCTGCTTGCTAGCCAGAGCGGAGGTGAATTCACGAATTGAAGGGTCGATATAGGTCGTAGATATGCATCTCTTTGGACATGGTAGAATATAAGATGGCTGGCGTTTGGGGGCCCTTTTCGCGCAAGTCCACAAGAATCGCCACATGGACGAGTTTTCAAACGTTGGCCACAACATTCGGCTGGCCTTGAAGCCGGATATTTGGCGTCACCTTCATGTACAAATACCATAGCACGTGACGTTGTCACCATCGTCGGCAAGGCTCGGCAAGGCCTTGCCAACTGCTTTCAGAACCATTTTGGAACGCTTTCGCTTATAGTTTCGGTTGGATGTTCTGCATCTGAGAGTGATATTTAGGCATGCGAATGATTCATAACTGCCTTAGCAAAGCTTAAAAATTGGAATGGGGCATGCCAAACACGTCCAGGTGTTCAACTTGAAATGGGTGATCAGACTTAGATGCTACGGGTGCAGACGCCAACGAATTCATTCCCACTGCCACGATCGTTCACCTTATACTTATGCAGTTACATTTAGTGGAAATCTCCTCGAGTTAGTTGAAAGAGGGCACCCAATTTTTAAAACGTTGTCCCTCAAAGCATGGAAATTGATGATAGGCGCCCATTACAGTTTCCCCTTTTATGCTCTCTCGTTTCGTATCTAAGAGACCACGTGCTATTGAATAGACTTCTCTCTTCACATTGTGCTGCTTAAGGAATAAGGAAGCCGCAGGAAAAGTCCGGAATGAACCTGGTAAAATATGACATCCCCACAGTCATTTTGATAATCAACGCGGTTTCATTGAGTTTCATTGTCCCTTTGACCGCCACCACCCTCCCTGATACATCGGCTGCGCTGACCCTACATCACCTCCGGGACCTACTCAGTGCTAAGCTACATGGCCGTCACTTCTATGGACATGGGTACACCGGATATTGCCGCGGAATTCGTAAACACTTTCTATCACGATTCTGGCGATGAAATGTACACGGAGTGAGTTTGAACCTTTTGCAGTATGCTCTCCATTTAAAACCGTCTGCTTTTGCTCCTTCTGCACTTTAGCGAAGAGGAGGACCATATATTCGATCTTTACAGCACCTCTCGACCATTAACGCCACTTGACTTTGACAAGGATGAAGCTCCAGACGACGAAGCAGTCGATGAGTCGGACCATGAATCTGAATCGGACTCCGTGAGCTTCCAGAAGAAAGCGAGACACAGCACGAGCACAATCAAAAATGTCTCGAGGGAGAATCCGAGTAATGCAGCACATTCAAAAGAAACATGTGCGTCGGAAGTGGCGGACGAGCTAATAGCTCAGCCATTCTCCCAGGTAAGTCTCTTTTTTATTTGTACAACACGGTCTCCGACAGACCCGGCACCTCTTCACAGGACCCCCAGAATATATCCCCAAAGAAGGCTCATTAAGTCCACGTCCGTTTTGTTCGCCGATATGTTCATACATTCGCCTTGAACTTTAAATACTACGTCCCGTTAGGCATTGATATGTTGGTACCACTTGTTAGTTAAAATTCCAAGTATGTAAAATATATAAACGCGAAGAATACAAGTCAGGATTACCATCATTTACAGGTTTATTACTTCTGTGTTACGCGGTGTTATAGTAAAATTTGTATCCAATCCTGGTCGTGGTACGAACTAGTAAATTTATGCAGTGGGAGCTTCGATGAATTAGGGTCCGTCCTCAAAGGTGTTAGGTTGATTCAAGTATTTCATTGGCAAAGAATATAGCCAGGTCTTCAAATATTCATGCGTCTTAAGTAATGCTCAAGAACCTATGTAAGTATGTGTTAATTGTCGAGAATGAAGATCGATTGTCAAGAACTATAGATATACAAGCGGTATCCCAAAATAAGTTCAGAAACATACATACCGTGAGGCATCGTTCATATAGCATAGACTGGTCAATCACAAATCTCGATTTTCTGTTGAACTATGGCATAAGCACCGTGCCCAACGTTATAACAGCGAGGCGGAGATCATGGCCAGGGCACTTTTTATGACATGACTATGAAATGACAGAGAAAAGATCAAGCGACCTGCTCTTGGTCGCAGGGATCGAAACTTGCCGTGATTGCCCTCCTGATATGTCAGAAAGATGGGCATTCCGGCTCAAATCGCGCGGCGAATGGGTTAGAGTTTATGATTGACATTACCAGTACCGTATCGAGTCAGATGGGCTCCACGACTTGAAGTCTGATGAACGTGTTCTCATGATGATGAAGACAACAATTGGATGCCGAAGGAAACCTTAAGAGACAAGCAAGAATGTGGTAGCGACTTGCCTTCGAGTGCGCAAGCACTTATGACGTAATATAGACGAACAAGGCAGCCGTAATAAGTTATAAATGTCGCCTGTATTGAATTACATACAAGTATGACACAATCTCGTGAAGGGAGACTGCGTCAAGTCAAGATTTGCGAGGCCAATTTGAATCTCCAATACAGTACCTTTTGTTGTAGATGGGCTAAGTGAGAGTGAAGGACATCCATGCAAGGATTCGCGCGTCGTGATACATGCACCAGCGCCTAAAGATGACTGCGAATCATCGGAGACGCCCCGGTGTGGCGATTCTGGTTAAGGTGTATTTGACTTATCGGGACCTTTGTCGCTTATCGTTGATTAATATGCTCCGGCCCTGCACAGAGAGTTCGGGTCGGCTAAATGTTAGGCCGTCCCGACAAGCTACTGGGCACACTCGCGCATTGCCTTTCCTCAAGTGGGATGAGCTCAAGATGTGACGATTCATGAGATGAAGAGGTCCAGAGACGCTTGCAGGCTCCCACAGTCTGCTGCACTGCGCAGTCACTCCGGATAAAGGTACATACTTGACGACGAACGGCGGAATAGGGACAAGGACCTCATTTGGTCTAGTCTAATGGTAGCTATCGCATGGGGATTTTGTGAAACCTTTAGGCTCTCTTTCTCTTTCCCGTAGGGAATGCACAATGCCTCTGCCATCGAAACTGTGTAATCCAGAATCGTGTGAGGCAGAATAGAAAGGAATTATGAATACTTTCTATTGGCTACACTGAATACAGAAAGATAATGTCACCGTTGTAGACTGTTTTAGACTCCCAAAAATTCGGGTAAAATTGTCCTTACGAGAAGGCGTATTTATGACGTATCTAGAGTACATTGAGTCACTATCATAAAGAGGAAGAGCATCGATGTTGTACCATAAGTATGTACCTATTAGGTCGTGCTTGTGTAGGTATGGTTCGTAGCTGAATGTTTATGCAGGGTAATTAACGTTGTGGTATGATAGAACTTGAAATAAGAAAGCAAGTGAAAGCAAGAAGAGAAGAAACGAGAAATCAGAGAAAATATTTAATATCCGCTGCACCAATTCTTAAACTTTCCAGTGCTCCACACGGCCCCTATGATCAGCGCCAGTATCCCGACCATGATCATCAAAGCAATGATGGGTCCCAGAACGCCCGCGAGTGTGAAGCAGAATAACTCATGGTGCGAGTTTCGTCCAGCAATTGAGGCACCTATAATAGCGGCGAGGACACTGTAGACAATCTCCTTCCCGAGGACGAGGACGAATGAAGAGAATGACGAGAAGCTCGAGCCATCCTCTTGAGGGAGATGTCGTCTCCTCAACAGAAGACCAAGATATAAGAGAGTGAGTACTGCGCCGCCGAAGGCACCGACTTTGGCGGAAGATCCAAACGATCCGGAGAGGCACAGCGGAATATCAAATTGTCCCGTCGCCTGGATGAACTTGAATCCTAGGACTTGGAATATGGCGTACTTTGCTGGCGAAGCTGACGCTTCTGCGAAGGAAGAGAAATCATCGTGTTGTGATGAGAGGGTCGAGAACCCTCCATGACGCGTCTATGAGAGGCTGGCTTTGAGAAAGAATGATGCAGATGATGTTCGAGAAAGAACGCACTTGATGTTGGAGAGCTTTGGTGGTCACTATGCATTCTGTGGACATCCCGTCCGCATCTTTGGCATCCACGCATTTCGTTAATGCGCAGCGTGGATTCATGATGAATAAGCTAGGTGTGGATGAAAAGGCGGTTCGACTTGAGATCTAGAGAAAAGAAAAAATATTAGAAGGCACTTTATACTGATGGGCAAGGTACCAAAATATTCAGGATCTTTAGGAATCCCACAACGTTGACGGTCGCTGTCGTTAGCTGATCGGAATCGGACTTACTTCACGAGAAGGTTCATCCGTGGCGGAATTTGGATAAATGGAACCAGAAAGTTGTAAAGGAATTGCTGAGATGTACGGAAAGGGTTGTGGGGTCGATTTGACCACACCGAGAATGAAAAAGAACGATTGACGCGGCGGCAGGGTTCGAAGTCGGTGTGCGCTGGATAAATGGGATAAAGAGATTGACAGGAAAACTGTGTCGGAATTAATAAAATTGGATGAGCGCGTGTCCCATCGTGGCACAGGCAAATCCTACCTCATCATACGTGCCAATTATTCTCTTCTTCTCCGCAAAGTATGACACAATTCAAAGGCCACGGGATGAGATTGCAAATTTGTGGCGGGACGCTCCCCTCGTCTTGCACGTCCATCCGAAGAAGATCCTTCTAAGTTGGGTTGGATTGCAAATTCGTTCTTGTGCGGCCTCGAGGAACAGCCTCAGCGAAGTATTAGTTATTTCTTTGCATTCTTGTGCAAACGAGAATAGAGGGTCAATGATTGGGCAACTCGGAACTCGACTCTTTGATGAGAGGGTTTGGGTTTGGGCAAAGAGCCTAGGGAAAGCAATTTTCAAATTTTGGTGAAACAGCCGGCGACGCGGGTATCTTCCCGCTTCTCCACATGGCTGGCCCCAAGTGTCGACGTCCAACACGCGATCATCGATCATTAATCATTGGTGCTCTAAAGGAGGAAAATCCTAGAAGGTGGAACGGAGAATCGGGAACTTCCTTTTGTCGTTCTCCTTACCCAGCCTTAAGTACGAAATACGAGGAAATGTTTTCCCAACTGGCTTTCTGAATTAGATTAGATCTGTCTCAGGGCTCCCTTGACATTCAAAAGCAAGTGTCATTCGTTACGCGGAATTGACACCTATGCCTTTATGGACGTTGTGGCGACGTCAAAATTGCGCCTCGCAAGGTTTCGAATGGCAACCAAAATTAAAACTTGTTATGTACTCGGAGAGAGCCGCAGACTGTCAGGCAGAGGTCAAGCACGGCTGCATAAGTAATCCTGAGCCTGAGACAGATAGCCTTACGACTAGAGTTACTAGATACCAGAGGCTTACCAGGGTGTATTCGGACGTTGGCGGCATCTGGTTCTTCGGGCCCTCTTGATACATATTTGCTGTTCTCTGACTCAGGCGATCTTTTTTTTCCACCTCTTTTTAGCAGCCTATTCTCGATTTGGACTCGTGGAGAATGATGATGCACCTTGCCAGAGGACCAGGACGCAGGAATGTGACGCGTCCAACACGGCCACTGGCTCACTAATATTGGTGTTCCTGGCATTTCTCCACAGAAAGATTGTCATTGGGCTCTCACCTGCTGTCACCAACTCTCACAACTGTCGGCGCGCCCGGCGGGAGTGAAATCAGTTGCCAGTGGCAATCTCAATGACCAATACTTGATGACTGTTTCAAATTCTGTCAGGGCTCTCTTCAACTGGCCCTGTGGCCACATACATACGACGTTGAATCCAGAACCGCTCGAGAATGTGTGGGACATACCTTGTCGCTCCCTTACGGAGTTGGCAGGCTACCCTGTACAAGGTCAAACCTCCTCGGAGCCGCGCGTTGCAATCTCTCTGAAACCAATGGCATAGTTGTGGTGGTTATATCTCGATTTTGGGGTAGAGGACGCAGGGACATGGCATGAGTTCAGACGTCGACTTGAGAAGCGCATCATCACTGTGAATGCACAGACTCGACCTGAGCCACGGTGCAAGAAAGAGAATATCCGAGCTCTTGTCCAAGCTCCTGTCCATGTCCATGTCCATATCCATCCAAGATTACAAGAGCACCAAGACTTAACAAGGCATGCATCTCTCCGAGGTTTGCTTTTTTGCGTGCGGTGGTATCGGGAAAATGACTGTCGAAGGGAGGTGATTGAGTCTTACAGGAGCTAGTGAAGTGTCCAGATGCTCTTACCTCTTTTTTGATATCATTGTACCTATACAGCGAAAAGAATAGGTTACATGTATTATGCAGCAAATTCTCTAACAAGCCGTCGCAGATTGTGTCACTCCGATAGGCGCCTGGAGGTCAGAGATTCTTGGTGTGTATCTCAAGTTCAGAACAGTGCCCAACCTCCGCGGACATGAGAAACTTGCCATATATTTGCTATATTTGTAACGATTGCGACGGTTGAAATTTCTGGAGCAGGTACTATCGAGCCGAGAACATTGCCCGAAAATGTTCTTTAAGCTTAGGCCAACTATCGCCGGGTCGGAATATAAAATGACCATGGCGGGATAAGGCGGAGGTCGTGGGTGCGTCGCAAATATCTGAATGACGCTCGAGATCGAATGGCGTTTGATCTTGACGTTGAAGCAGGGGAATAAATGAATTCGTCTGCATGGAGGCATTTGATATCAGCTAAACATTGCTGGAATGAAGTAAAAATATACAGGAATGATTCTGCTGCTGTCTACGCTGCTAGCCGCCTTTTCTCGGCCGCTGCTTTTGCTTCGCTCAACGGTTTACTCCAGCGGGCTTCCGGAGGATCCCAGATACCGAATTCTTTCTTCATATCCTCAATATTTTGCTCCCATCGTTTTTCCCAGTAGACTGTAATTAGACTCTGTGCACTTCCACCGCATTTCAAGGCCCATGGGACATATTCCGAGAACAGCTTGGCTCTTTTTTTCTCCGACAGGCGCAATGGGCCGAAGAGGGCGGCGAGCGCAGTCATTGGGAGACCCAAGTTGGCAAATTCAAAGTACTTGACCGCCAGTTCCGATTCGACGTTGACAGGAAGGTTGCAGATACAATGGTAGAAGTCATGACACTCGCGGTATCGTTGCATGACATAGGCCAGTTCAGGATCGTCAATGTAATGAACCTGAAGAACCGCACGAATCAGAAAACGTAAAATCAGGGTATCTGCCAACCCGCTCACTGGCTCTCGAGTATCTGGGGTTACTCCGCAACGTTCCAGCCATGTTACATATGCTTTTCCAAAAGAACCTTCGGGATATTGTACTAACTTGTCCATGTCGATTGTCGTTGAATTGACGCGTGGTCTGTCCTTCAGAACCCTGCGTCCTTCTGCGCTTTCCAGCATGCGATCCCTCAAACGTGGAAGACTCGGACCAGCTGTGGTTTCCCCGAGCGCCGCCACCATGTCTGTTATGCAAGGGTTCTTCAGTAGTTTCGAGAAATGAAGAGAATCGTTCTCTCACCTCCTCTGCGAGGGTCAACTAACGACATGACTGCCGATCCAACGGTTAGAAACGCAGTTTCGAACCAGTTTAGGGGAATATGGCCTTCATATGCTGGTGGTGTATTAATTAAACGCGCAGGAAGAGCAGTGCCAAAAAGTGTAGGTCGTGTTCTCTGATTTATTGTTGAGCCGCGACACACCTCTAGGAAAGGCATCGTTGAAGACCTCCAGAGCGTAGAAGCTCGTTGTCTTGTTCCGTAGGTGGCTAAAAGCATAGTGGATTCAAGCTGTCAACAGAATTTGCGCCAAGCCGGAGGGGTATGAAGCGGAAGAACTAGGAGTCACTAGTCAGGTTTTATGAAAAGGTAGAGTGTCTGGAACGTGTCGGACGATGAGGAGAAGCGTGTGACAACGTTCTGGACTTGGTCACACACTTGGTGCCACTCATGTGATTCCGTGACATGCGTGACTTCGCTCCTTGGCCCATCACCATGCCGCATTTCACATTCCTACCACGAGTTGGCCTTTCTACCATTCTTCAACATGAACTTGTGGTTACAGAAAAGCGGGCCATGAATCCTCGTGGTAGTAAAAGCGCTTCATATCCTTGTTTGTAAGATCTTCAGTGCTACAACAATGCCTCTGTTGAACGGAAATAGCCTGCCCCCCAAATTGGTATGACTGGGGCCACAATCTACGAGGAGTGGCCAACCCAAAGCTCAGCAGTTCGCCTATAAATTGGGCCATGGTAGTCTGCGGAGACTCACTCTCTCCCCTCTACTTATCTCACGGTTTCTTGCCTCTTCTATAATGGACGCCCCCGCTTACGAGGTTCTCCCCGAACATCTCAACCAGCGCTCCGGCCCCAGATTTGAGAAGTTTTCTTGTGGTGCTGGACACACAAGCCGTTATGGGACATACGCAGGATCGAGGGATACCTTCATCGAGTCGAGAATCCTGAGCGAGAGCGATGGTACTTGGGAGTTTGTGACACCTCCCGCTCCGAGTTTCGAGGCTACTGCTGCTACCCAAAAGCTGGAAATGAGTTATAGCTCCGCATCTCATTCCTCAGATGACTCGGATGCCACGCTGACATCTCCACCCGAGTTCTGCACGCCGGGCTCTCCGCGTACTGTTTCGTTCAAAGAAACCTCCGAGCTACAATACACGCCTGTCGTAGCTTCGAAAGAGCTCAAAGCTGTCTATCGTCAGTCTCGTCAGATAGGCTTATTGGCTGCTGTGAGTCATGTTTCAAATACTTCTCTCGTTTCATGTCATTAACAAGATCCTCTATTCTAGTTTCAGGAGGCAATGGATACTGCCCAGAAGCTTAATAGCGAATCTAAGGGCGACGAGTCTGTCGTTTGCCCCCGCATTGGATGCGGCGACACCCTCGCCAACGCCCATGCGTTAATGTACCACCTGCACATTCATGATATTGATGCCCAGTAAGTGGTTCAAGACATTCACATTAGCTGCTTGTTTTAATGTCCTGCGCTCAGGTTGATTGTGTGCACTCGTTGTAAGGGTCGATTTGAGCACCCGCATGAAGTCGAGTTACATAACTGCCACAAGAAACGGATTTCCATAATCCGGCCCCTACGCGGTAAGAGAATCCATTGTACCGAATATTCATGCCACTCATGTCACCGCGCTGTTTACTTTATAGGGGGTTTGCGTCGCATTCTTGCCAAAATTACTTTTAATTCCTAGGCTTAATTTATATTCCCTTTTTCATCTCGCATTTGCATAAGTCATATCTTTCACTTGCCACCGTTGTACTATTGTATGTACTTCTTGCCTTTTCCTATTCACGATCTTCACGACCATCTTCCAATGTGTAATTTCATTTCATTGTGCCGCATTATCCGATTCACATATCATCATTTTATACCCCGTCGACCAATCGTTGACTTTATTACACTCATTAATCGACAGTCATTCATTTTATAGTCGAACATTGCTTGCATGGTCGTTATCTAGAAAGTGCGCAAGTGGCTATGGCCGCAGTCGAACAAGGTCAAAGGCCATTCCTCTCCAACCGAAGTCCGATGGCCCATCATATCACACCACATATCAAAGGCCTTGGCGAGAAGGGCACCCGTAATCTTGAGATTAATTAAGTATGAAAAGCTTATGAAGGAGGGTCTATGTACAGGACATGAAGTGCACTAAAGAAGGTCACTCGGAAGATTCGTCGTAATCCATATGCTTATTCAGCGATTCCTCTCTACATTCTCTCGAGCAGAAATAGTCGGTATCGCTCTGGGGCAACGTCAAGCACATGATACACGGAGATGCGAGGCCAGTAGCGACGGCTTCTCTATAATTCGTACAGACGAAGTGAGCATACTGTTACTGAAATGAAATTTAAAGAAAGGTTAACTCACTCGCGATGCCGCATCGAGCAGTAATCACTGGTCTTCACCTCTTTCGCGTCAGCGTGGACAGGCTTCCCGCAGCCAGGGATAAGGCACTCAATATTAGTGGCAGATTGCTGCGTGCTAAGATGAAGTTGTTGAGCGGCAGGGAGTGGGTTCGAGGAAGCTGCCAATTTAACTGCACCATTCGTCATCGGGTTCTGCGCAGCCGCTGCAGGAGCGCCCTGATAGGCGTTCTGGTTGAGGGGTCCGGGGTTGAGAAAAGGGTTGTTCAAAGGGGCGTTGTTGTACGTCACGGGTGGTACGACTTGTGGAACGGGGTTTGCGAAGGGATTCGTGACGATTGGTTGAGGTGCAGGCGGCGCGGCTCCCTGGCCCGCAGGGTTTCCGCTCGGAGCGAACATAGCTTGCACCTGGGGGATGTGCTGTGCTACCAGCTCTGGAACGTGGATTAAGCGTGATGAAAAATGACGATTTATCCCATGTCCGAGGTGAGCTTACTTGCGAGTTGCACGGGATCAAACGCCCCCTGCTTGTTGGAGTTTGGGTTTACTTGTGTCGAGCCTGCGCCGTATTGAGGTGCACTAGCACTGGGGCCAGCATTGCGAGACTTTCCGCCAGGATTTGCCAATGCTGCACAGTTCTTGCCACAGTAATCGAAATTTTGGAATTTCGGCTTCTTGTGGCAATGCTTTGAATGACACGCAAATTTTCAGTCCTTCCTGCATCCTTGAGAGCAGGTCGAAGGTAATCTTACGTTGCAAAGCGCTGCTGCTTGGCCTGCGCAGGTCTTTGAGCAATATGAGTGATTAGAGAACTTGGGCTTCTGGTGACAATACTGGAATAATGCGTTAGCCACGAAAGAAATGGGCCTAATGGGCGAGAAAATAGTACGTACGTCGCAGAGTTGGGAAAATTGGGTGGATGGTGCTGTCGGAGCAGAGGTGGCCATCTGGATCAGTTGTACTGAGACAGGGAGAAAGATGCGGATTCAAGATCGATGCATTTTCTCTACTCGTTTTAATAAGGACGTCTGCACACCTCATCCTCGAGGACTTGATTCTAAAACGCGACGATATGACCAAACACCATCATCCATAAGAATAAGCACACGTGTTGCAAGCATTACAGAAAAAGACAGAGAAACGAACGGAACGGAACAGAAAAATGAGGCTGCTATCGATGGCAATCTAACACTGCCCGTCACCACGGAGTTTGGCTCGCAGCCTCTCCAGGCACTTTCCCAGCTCGTTGCGTCCTCGCCGATCAGCCCCCACTCCCCAAAACGCGTCCTTGTCCGAGTCCTGCACAGCCATTAGCGAAAAGATATTGTTTGAGTAATTGTACCCCTTACTTCAATGAGTTCCGCGTCCCCCGTTGCCAGTAGTTCCGCCTGTAAAACGGCATGTTGGGTAAACTTGTGGAATAATGTCTCGTCCATCTGGAATAGTTCGTGAATTAAAAAAGATTGGGGCAAAATGCCGACTTCGACCGTACCTTTTCAACATTCACTTGCTTCCAGTCAGGTCGCACCTCAGGTTGGAAACGACGAGCCTCCGAGAAAGCAACGCTGGGCCTTTCGGAGCATGTTCGGATGTGCTCTGCCAGATTAGGCCGGTGTTTCTGAAACTATTCGTTGCGGTAGAGGTAAGCCCTTGAACGATAACAAATGAAAGAATGCTAACCTTGAAAGACTGGAAGAGGTGTTCGCTTGTGGGGTACTTCTTGCCGTTGTAGATTACGGGATGAGGAGAGAAATTTGTGAATCCGTAGTGAGGATCTTGTTTATGGTAGAACAGAACGCGTTGTCGTGTAGGGGCAGATTGCGTCGCAGATACACGTCGCGGCATTTCGGGTGGAGGGGTGGGTGGAGCACCCGCACTCTTGACACCAGGAGGTCGGCGAGAGCGATATACGCTGATTCTGGGCGAATTCACTCGCGATTCATCACTGCGGTCGGAGGCGTCTTCTGTGACAATGAGCTGCGTATCGACGTAGGATTGCGTCCTCCGGATAGGCTGCTCACTTAGCATCTCTCGGTCGGTTTCAGGTGCCTCCGCCAAGGTGAAAATAGTATTCAAGCTATGTGTATCCCACTGTGATGGATCGACGTCCGAAGCAACATAAATCGTACGACTTCGTTCTTCAACACGATACACGGGTGCCTGCTTCGTCGTTGGTGATGTCAAGGCACCAAAAGGTGGCAGAGACTTGGTCGTTGTGGGAGGTGAGGTGACAATGGTTATGGTCTTGCGGGAAAGCATTGGTGCCGAGAAGATTCGTGAAAGGCGTAGGGAGGAATTTGAATAAGCCGGTGAGAGCTCGTGGAGAGTAAAATCTGTGGAGATATAGACTGTATTAGCGTTTTCAGAACGAGGTTGATGTCGTTTGGCACAGCAAAATCCACCTACCAAGGAATACAAAGCTCCTGACCCAACAGTCCTGGGAAGGGCCTCACGAAGAAAACGTTTAGGACATTGATTATCTCGATTCTCCAACGTGGAATCAATGAATCAATGTCATTGTCATAGGATTGTAAAGCAACACTAGGCAATGTGTTTTTACAAGCAATCACCTCGAGGCGAACCTGACGGTGCAAGGGTGAAGTTCCGGGTCCCGGGAAGGCTGGGAAACCGGTGTAACGCCTTAACGGTCTCGTGATTGATTCATCTGTGACTGTAACATACTTACGTCTCTTCTGAAGCCTGGTCTGAACTAACACGTTTTGAACTTGTTCATGCCATTCAGTAACAGTTGAGTCAGGTTCAGTCTTGCCACCTCGTGCAGTGTGCACCTCACATTCTATTCAAGATATCCCCAAGATCGGGATTCTGGGCTTTGGAACTGTAATGCTACCTATCTGGGGTCGCGATTCTGGTCGAAAAAATCCGGACCCGCCTTGCCCAACCTATACGTCAAGCGTGTTGCAAAGTATGCGTTACAAATGTTCGGGGGCGGTGTCATCTCCTGCAAGTGATGTATGCCGTGCTGATGAGCCGAAACGCAATAAAACATGCCATGAACACGCTATCTCGCCGTGTTCGTGATGGCTTTGGGCCGGGGGGTGTTTCTGCTACTCTGCTACCCCTCTGCGATGCGACAGACCTTCCCTGACGGGCAATTGAATTGAGGACCTATATCATTCGCCCTTGTTAAAACCCCATATTCTCTAATTTTACGGCTCGATGTCTATGTTTATCGACGAATTCAGTTTTGACCATCCCGACAATCAGGGATATGGTAAATCGAAAAGATTAAAGCTCCTCTCTTCGGGTGACTCTCACTTCTCTACAAGTAAGTCGTACTAAACCCTGTTTTTGGAAGTATTTTGACTCATTTCGATCAGTCGAGAAACTTTTCCACAAAGGCTGGAAACATCCAAAGAAATCAAAGCCCAAGATCCATGCTATCTTCAAGATCCTCTCACCCGATTCTACTTTGAAGCCTTACCATCGCTATAGGTATGTGCATCCCCACTAATGAAATGGCATGTTTGTCGATCTATATTCCCCAGGGCGCTCGTCACGTCTTCTCCTGCTCTTCGTAGCCGCACAAAGAACCCTGCCAACGAACAATTCCTTTTCCATGGAACAAATCGCTATTGTCATCTGGCAGAAGATGGAAGTAGGGTTCGGCTCTGTAACCTTTCAAAATGCCACCTTTGCAGCATACTCCGCAACTCCTTTGACGTCCGAAAGTGTGGTAAGTGTTCAGTACCGTTTCTCACAACGTCCTCCTCTTATCCTTATATAATGGCAAGGCACAAAACACAAATTTCGTCGTTTTGGAACCGGAATATATACGAGTTCGTGTTCGTCAAGTGAGTTGTCCCTTTATAGCGCATTCTACTGTTCCTTATAGCGAAACGCAGAGGCTGACGATTATACATTGAACGGCGACGAGTCTTCAACACTCCGTGTACTCCTTGTGAGCCGAGTGATTGTCGGAAATCCTCACAAACGGAGACAGAACGCTACTGGCATGACAGAACCTCCTTGCGGATATCATTCTGCAAGTCACTTTTCGTATTTCACTATTCACGATTCCTGACATGACCATGTTACAGGTTATCGGTGAACCTGGCGTAGATCTCAACTATGAAGAGACTGTCGTATACGACAATGATGCAATACGTCCTGCCTTTCTGGTTGTCTACGGCGACATGCCTGAGACGAAGTCAAAGCTTCACTCTTTGATTACAACTCTGTTCAAGACGCCGCTGGCGGCGTGATTACTGAACAAGTTCCTGTACTCGTATGGTATGCAGTCGCCGTTAATGTATCTTTAAATTATCATTTCCAAATCCAACATTTCTCGTACATACACCTTTACCATATTTTCAAAAACTTCCTCCCCCAACTTCTTCGAATCTTCATCTGGTGTACATGATGACATACACAGGAAGGATGGCGTCGGCAAACGGGACAAAAAGTGATTCTTCCTCCGAAGACTAGAAGAAATTTAGTACATATCTCAAGTGGACGAAGCAGACGAACGACCTACCTCATCAGCTCCGATCTGCGATGGCTCGACAACGACGTCACAGGCGATCACGACACGGTAAGGCGAGGATGTGCAAGACGTCGCAAAACGATCGGCCAGAGCTGGATTTCGATACGAATATATGCCATCTCCAAACCTTGCCCAACCCAGTAAGAGTCGTTTTTATACATGGAAGAGACGTAAGCTGACTCACCTGCCATTGTTGTAGCTCACGCCGAATGCGAATGACTTGAAAGATGATTTCACTATTGCGCAGATACCGCATGACTTGAAGTTACACAGTGTCGGCTCTTTGGAACCCAGGTCGCAAATGCATTGCGAGCTGTGGAAACTCCGTACTTCTTCGAATTTCGGATTTGCCGCCCTATTCTCATCGGTCAACGACGTTCTTTACAAATCTTAGGAGAAGCTCGCCTGTATTGATCGTGGCGCGCTCGAGCATCACGAGGAAGAATAATTTCGTAAACCTTTTCGAAGGATGGAGCAGTCTTCGGTGAGTCCCATTCGCTCATGAATTGTGTTCTTACTGTCAACGCGAATTCAGGATTGTATATTTTACATATAAACTCGTCACCTACAGTTTTTGAACAACTTGGCGTCTGGATTCAACTCCCGTAATTGTGGTTCTGCACAAATGCGGCGGTCGCAGGTGATACACATCGTACCAACCATCCGAGGTTGAGTTTTACACAGGTCGCATCCCTCAACTTGGCCCAGGCGTACGCCCTCCCTGTGGCAAAAGGTTATGGTCAGAACCGCACGAATCTGAACTTTCATATCGGTGACTTACTTCGCATGAACCTCTGAGCAGAAGTTGGCGAAGGCAGGCTTGCCTGTCGCGCGACATCCACGAAGCATGCAAGCAGCTGGGCTGGGACCCGACCCATTTCTTGCGCAGCTCCTGCTGCAATACGGGTGCTTGAAGCCATTTTCGACGAACTTGGGCTTCTTGCCACAGATCTTCCGCAAGAAACATGATAAGCGAACCGCCCACCGAAAAAAAAGCTGAATGAAAAGGACGTACCTCACAGAGGTCAACTTGAGCAGGAACGAGAGTCTTAACCCGGTTGTTGGATCCCCAGTGAACGACATTTTTTATCATTGAGGCCATGATGGGGTGCGGATTTGAGGAAAGGAAATGAGACACGGCGCTTTGATATCAGGACCGTTTAAAGATCGCACGACAGCCTCGTGAGAAGCACGCACCAACCTCGTTGCTGCAGTTAGAAAGCGATGCCGTCAAGGCGTGTTGAACGCATCGATGGGACGGGTGTCGACATCTCTTTAAAAATCCGTCCATTGATCCTTTTTCTTCTCCAAATCACTAATCATCCGGCATTTAGGTATTGTCGTCTGCGATGACTTCCCATATCCCTCTAGCGCTGTCGATTCTGGGAACATTGGCCAGCCATTATCCCTTGGGGTCGCTGACCCAAAAGGCTGCGCCGCCTCCGCCACCAAGTGTGGCCCCCTCAGGTCCTGCTCAGAGCACGACCAATGGAACTGCAGCTTCCGCGCCGGTACAGGTTTCGGCACCCCAACCTTCAACGAACCCAAACGGAGTAACTTCGAGCACGAACAGCACTTTGGGTACCAATCCTCCGACAACTAATTCTGTTGCCCTTTGCGAGGTAGGCGCTATTCAAGTTATCATGCTGACAGCCCTAATCTATGAGATAGGTCTGTCAACTCCGTCCAAAGCACTTTGACGGAACGAAGACACACCCATACTGCAGTAAGACTTGTGCAAACAAGAAACTTAACGGTAAAGGCGCCCAAACAGGATCGAGTGCGGCCTCCGGAAATCCAGCAAACTGCGATGTAAGTGTGTTCACAGAATCGGAGAAGTTCGATTCTCATCCTAGGCGTCATTCAGTTCTGCCACAACAGGCCCAAATATTCAGATGGCACGAAGACCCACGACTACTGCAGCAAAGCTTGTGCGCGGAGCGCAAACGGTCCACAGAGGAAGCCAACTTCTGGCGGCCCACCAGCAAATGGTAGGGCATCTGACTCTTCATGAAGCGAAGTTCCATCTGACGCTCGTTCAGCTGTGTGTCAAGCGCCCGGATGCCAAAACCCCCCTCACTCAGGCGGTCACGATTACTGTTCAATGGCGCATAAGACGTTCGTTATCGATGTAATGTTTTCATGTTCGAAAGACTGACCTTGACTAACAGTCTCGGAGAAAGTCTGTGCCTCATGTGTTTGCAAGCTCCAAAGATGGCCAACTCCCATTTCTGCAGCCAGACCTGCATCGATGACGCCGAAAGCAAAGGGCCGATGATCCTCGAAGTGCCTGCAGGCCATGTCACGTTCAAGAGCGGTACGTCGAATCTGGTGTTCCTCCAGTTATTTTCTGACGAAAGATGCATAGTGGTCGATCAATTCAAAGCATCATGGAGACACGTTGGAACGGTCTGCCCACCTGTGAAACGCGTGTACAAGATCCAAGCCCCTCCGGCCTCCCTCGCTGCCTACAACACTTATAAGTAAAACACTTCGCTGCGTTTCTTGATTGTGAATGACCGAGGATTGAATCTACAGGGCTGCAGTCGAGGCGCGTGGTCACTTCGCAACTACTGGGCGTTCTGAAGGTAATGAGAACCGCCGTTGGCATGGCACGCGTCGCGTCTGCAATCTAGGAGATAAAGGACATACCCAGTTCTGCTCCGCGCCTAACTGTTCCCTCTGCTGCATCATCCGCACGTCTTACGATATTTCCCTCTGGGGAAAGAAGACCGGCTGGGGAAGGTGCGTCCATGCATAATGGCGATCCTGGCTGGGTGACAAAACTCCAAAAAAACAGGTTCGGCAAAGGAATTTATACGTCGTCCACGTCTTCAAAGTCAGTAACTGCCTTCTCTCCGCAAAATATTCCGTGACGGTTGTTCCAGGTCGAATGATTACTCTCATAATGATTGCAAATCGTCCTTGAAGGCCATCCTCCTGAACAAAGTCGTTGTCGGAAAAGGGTGCAAGTTGATACAGGATAACACTTCATTAACAGCTCCACCTGCAGGATTCGATTCGGTGAGTAACATCTCTTTTGAATCCAAAAAAAGGTCTCTCACATGCGCTTGTGGCGTTGCGTGATCAGGTGCTGGCTGAAAAAGGAGGAAGCTTGAACTATGACGAGCTCGTTGTTTACGCCAACGACGCCATTCGGCCGTCTTTCCTCGTCATGTACGAGCCGTAGACTGTCTCTAATATCCGTATCAGTTGTCTTCGAGGGTATAACCTTCTCGCAGGCTATTTATTATAACTTATACGTGCATACGAGCACTGAACAATTGATAAGAAAATTTTATTGTCCAATTTCACGATCACAGGCAGTACTTGTGCCTAGTTCAACTTCAGCTTCATATTTCGAAATAGAGGGTGACAATACTCAATTGAAAGGCATGGAACTCGGTTTATTTGCTTGCAGGTAACCGTCGAGGTAACCTCAATGCAAAGGGAACGATACGGTTCCTACAGCATATCGCGCTGACTGCCAGGCCAGCCACAACATTACCACCATGCCCACCGTCAACGTTAGACTAGAAACCGCGTTTTAGTGAGCATGGTCGTCTTCGATAAAGCATTGAATCCTCACCTTTCTATGATCGCCATACCTAAATACATCGAGCATGTTGAGTAACACGTCAAGAAGAATCGTGAAGCAAGCAAGTACACACCGAGTAGACCACGTATCTGCGCACAATATGCTACAGTCCTACATGCATCTTTATCCAATATGGCTGAGACAGACGTATTCACGATGCCAGCACCAACTACCCAGAATAACCAAGTTACGAAAATCCAGATCGCCTGCGCGCCGATAGACGACACGGGATGCTTGGACCACCTCGGATGTAAAAAAAGGAGTGTGTACGCTCCCGCTGTAAATGACGTCCACGACGAGGCAAACCTATGCAACAAAGGCGTGGTGGCATGAAAAATCAAGAAAGATGAGGCAGAGAAGAGAGAGCTTACAGGAGCAACCGAGTGCCTGACCGAAATTCCACATTCGGGTAGTTGTGGTTGAAACGGTACTGCAAGACCAGCCAGCTGGCGAATGCGACCTAGAAGACGACCAGTTACAAATCCCATGAAACGACATGGAAAATGATCAGAGAAAATACCTCCGTCAAGCTGCTCAACACCAAAAACACATACACAGCTGCAACGATGTATCGTAAGTTACGACGAAGAGCGGAAGATGGATCTAAGATAAAAGCGAGAACTTACCTGGAGCGTACTTCTGAAGCCATAACCCTGAAGCTTTGTTCAGCGGTCTTGGATTCTTCCTAGCATATTGATACGTCCAGGAAAGAAAAAACAGGTACATCAACGCAATCATCGGCGTGATGCATGCTATCAGGGTAGTTATCGTGCTTGAAAGATAGGATAAGCGAGACGCAATGGGGTCATCTGGAATAAGAGACTGAGTTGGAAGAGGAACGGAAGTTGAAGACAAGGAAGTCGCTATAGATGAAGAAGACATCTTGAACAAGTTCGACCAGCTGTAACGGAATAGAATATATGGATATGTGCTCCACACTCGAGAAGAAACGAAGACGCACCGAAAATGACAGCAACACCAGCGACGACTGGAACTAAATTGTATGCGGTAAATGGACAGAAGACCTCACTGAAGTATTCATTCAATGAGCCAAATCGGCGTGCTCGGCGTGCTCTGCAGCTGCGTTACAATGGTGAGGTTACAACGTGTCGAAGATTCTCAAGACTCGGCGGTGGAGGAAATTCCTTCCTTCAGCTTTATCATGACCCAACCTTGCTGGATTAACGAGATAGACCTTTTCGAAATGAAAGATACGCCGGGAGGATAGTGATTCCCAAGCTGAGTTCTTGTCGTTCGAGGTGACATGTTGACAACAGTCTGAACAGACGACAGCCTCAGAGTCAGAGCCTCAGAGGTAAAGTATGAGAATCACGTG
>JADNRV010000269.1:0-64998 GCA_015499995.1 Flammula alnicola
TTACAAGACCGGTCTCAACCAGTTACGGTTGAGACCGGTTAGTAACTGGTCTGGACTGGTCTTGTAGGTGTTAATACATAGGACAGCAGGTCATATTTTCTATATGCCCGTCATAGCGAGCAATGGATAGCGATATATTAAAATACATTTTTATTTCTACTATGCACACAGTCTATGAAATACGAGAGAGAGAGAAAGATAAGGCGAGTGTCGCTGTTGTTTTCCATCATCGACAATGCCTTACCCTAGCGCACAGCCTATGCCATCAGATCCTCTCCTGCCTGCAGCGTGCTGATCTCGCTCTGTCCATCTTTTGCGGCTGGGTTGCTCATTCGTGGTGTAGACTCGGGTGGCGGCGGACAATCTTCTTGTTTCTTCTCATCGTTGGGGCATTTGTCGCCTACACAGTCATCGTCGGGCGTGCTTTGGGTGTTCGTTGGTGGAAGCAGTTGCTGCCCAGCAAGCCTGCTTGCCCCCGTTGCTTTGTGTCCACCTTTCTGCAAACCCACACCCATTCCTCCTGTCAACTTTGCTCCATCTCACCGCCTTAACATCCCATTGTCTCGCATCATCACCCAATTGTGATGTGGGCAATGAGGTGGGAGATGTCAAGGCATGGTGTTGACGTGGCAGAGAAGGCAGAGGCAGGAAGGAGACAAGGGGTCGTGACGCTGCAGAGGGCCGTGTTGTCGGGGCGAATGAGAGGATCAACACCGTCTGGATATCAGACAGTGTTGATAGAGACAAGGGCAGAGGCTCGCGTCATCGGGCAGGGCTATGGAAAGAGTCAGTCAAGGCAGAGAGAAAGAGAAGAGGAATCGTGAACGAGTTGCAGCATGCGACTCGTTCCACGACATGCCTTGTGGGTCTCCCTCTGCTAGGGTCTCCCCTTGGTTTCTTTGACTCCTCTGCTGCCACCGATGACTTTCCAAGTCTGCCAATGTCCCTCAACGAGGAGAGGTGATGATGACGCGGCTGCGATGCACTCGTGCGAGTCGCGCTTTGTAAGACCTAAAAACTTGCGAGAACAGTGAGATATAAGAAGTTGAAACACAGTTAAATACCTTTTTAAGAGTCCTGAGGCGACGGTGGCGACAAGAGAGAGAGAGGGAGGGGAATAATGGTGGTTGGACATCAAGATCAACGATGCCAACTGTTGTTGATCTGTTATCCGGCATTTTCCGAGCGCCATGTGATTCACTGGGAAGACACGCCGGTGAGACTCTGCTCGGCCACTGCCGTCTCAAACATATGGTTGAACTTTGACATAGATAATGTTATATAATTTTTGAAATATTCTAACCTAAGAGTAGCCTGCTTTTAAGGCTGGCAAGACTGGTTGAGACCGGTTGAGACCGGTTTTCATCGGTCTTGAATCTTTTGAAATGATGATGGACCGAAGACCAGACCACGGTTGCGGTCTTGATCGGTCTCGAGAATTTCCGGTCTTGATCAGTCTTGGTCCGGTCCGGTCTTGATCAGTCTTGGTCCGGTCCGGTCTTGATCAGTCTTGGTCCGGTCCGGTCTCGGTCTTTTTCCAGTCTTGTAACTGGACTTCCAAGCACTATTCGAGTTGCTCATATTAGGTGCACAGCTGTGTCACATGTTCCCGCGCTTGCCACCTTTAACAGGTTATGGGCCCCATGCTCTAAGCGCTTCAAACAGGTGTTTTGCGAATGAAATCTATTAGTAGTTAGCTTTCATCAGGCATATTACCTCTCATTACTTGTAAACCCTTGCCAGGCCCGGCCTTATGTTGCCGCTGCTAGTAAGGACGAGCTTGCACGCCATTAGGGCTGAGTTACACTCGGAACAACTGCCTGGACTCTGAGTTACATACACTTTTATCTAGTGTTGTCTAGAATACTCTAGTTTACACTTTCATTTCATTTCCGAGTTCGCTGCACCTACTGCGCACGGAATGCCGTACAACTCATTTACACATATCCGGACACTATTCCGCATATCCCAGCTGACTCGCGCTCCTCCACTCTCCACGGATCCCTCGCAATCATGTCTTCTTTACACATGCCCCAAATCACCAAGTTGAATGCTTTCAATTATAACACTTGGTCCGGTGATATGCAGGCCTGGCTTTGTGCAAACGGCGTCTGGCGCATTGTAAACGGCACATCGACCAAGCCTACACTCCCTGCAACCCCTACAGCAGAGGAGACCAAAGCATTTGATGACTGGACGCTTAAATCAGACAAAGCGTCCGGAATGATGTATATGCTTGTAGAGGATGATCAGAAGATCCACTTCAATGGAATTGAGGATGATCCGGTCAAGATCTGGACTGCTCTGTGCGATATTCATCAGCAGAAGTGTCCGGGCACATGCTTTAATGCCTATGATGACCTATTCTCCATCCGGAAGCAAGAGGATGAAACTCTTCAGACTTTGATGAATAGAGTTGATACCTCCATTCACCGCATTCAGGACCTGCGCCCTGCTGGATTTGACCTTGACAAGCTTGATGATGAGCTCGCATCCATGGCAATGATCCGCGCACTTCCGGACAAGTACAGCACCTTCGCTTCATCTCTGTTGCTTATGGACAAGCTTGACAAGTCCGCAATTCAGCAGGCATTTGTCACAGAGGAAGTGCAGCGTCGCCATCGCGCATCGGACGCTCCCACCATTGGGTCTGCACTTAATAATTCATCTGCACCTCCTGCGCTCAAATGCACATTTTGTGGTATGTCCAATCACACACAGGACAAGTGCAACCACTTTGTCAAAGCGCAGCAGAACACGCAGGAGAGCGTGCGAGAATATCGCAAGAAGGGCAGAAAAGTGAACAAAGCACAGGAGACCACTCCAAAGTCCGAGGAGAATGTTACAGAGTATGCTGGAAATGCGAGTGCTCTCTCTACCTATGATCCATCTACACTGCAGAGTGATGCTGACTTCCATTGGCTTGCAGATACAGGGGCTACTTCTCATATGACTCCTCATCATCACTGGGTGCGCAATTACATGCCATATCGCATCCCAGTCAAGCTAGCAGATCACACAATCATCTACTCTGCAGGTATTGGTACTGTGTTGTTCAGTCCAATTATTATTATTTTTTTTTTTTTTTTTTTTTTTTTTTAAATCAACAATTTATATTCTGAAGCACGATCGCAGCTCGGACTCTAACTAATATAAATGAGTACGCTACAATACCCATCGTAAAAGGAACAAATTGGTTGCGCAGCAGCCTGAAACCCAAATAACGGACCTCGCAGCCCAGGAAATACAAACGCGTGGTGTTGTTAACGCTACCGAATGTAAGGTAGATATGGATTAAAAGGGTGGACAGGGGGGTCACCCAGATGAAGTCAGAGCTTGCCTGGCTCTCCCCACTTCTTCGGCAAACTCGACGTCCTCGTTACACCAAGGCGGGTCCTCCACGGGATATCATGCTAAAAGCTGCCCAATATGGCCGACAATCAAAGCCTGTGACGAACAGGCCCCTCGCCCTTATGGGTCTGGAACAGCCCAACGTGGAAACACCTGCAGGCACTAGGTCTTGGGCCAAGGCCCTAACCGCACCCAGGATTGCCCCCCATCCAGAGTCCCTCATCTGACTCCGGCTTGGGGCTGGTTGAACGCAAACACACTGGGGTTGTCGCTCAAAAACTTCTCAAGACCCCACACTAGGTGTGGGGCCCTGTGAGGTAGCATGTGCAACTTCTTGCACTTGAATAAATGAGCACGCGTCTGAGGATAAACCTCACACGTGCACCCAAGAGCCAACAGATCGTCGATTTTGAACCACTCGTAGTACGAGCCGATCGGAGCATGATTCGTTATTACACGGCACATGCGGGTGAACAACTGAGAGTTGCGGCCGCCCACTTCAAGCCACGGCCCACCGCGAATGGGGGTCGGACGGAGAGGATTACCCTTTAGATCCTCTAACTCCAAGAAATTGGAGCCAAGTAAGTTGGGAACCTCGTCGACCCCTGTCGACCAGGCATCCTGCACTACAGTGTCAGCTCTGTTTTTGAGCCAAGCTACAGATAGAGGAGTATTCGGCGTAACAGGTATGCCAGGAAACCCCAGGACGAGGTCATGAGCCTCTTGATGAATGTCCCACTCCATGTCAGAGGGAGACTCTGCAAAAACGACTTTACGGTTACCACCACCCTGGAACCATCGTTCGAGTGTCCGACACACTATCAGAGATGACCCCTGATGAGAGTGCGGGGAAGGATCAACGGCCATCCGAGCAGCATGCATCGAATCCGTGAAAATAACTATCCTGGTGACGTCTCCAAATGCTACCATTGCAGAGATGGCCACCGAGATGGCATCGAGCTCAGCATCAGTGCTAATAGCTCGTCCGGAAGAGTGACATCTGGCCAATACCAGAGCACCCTGCCGTTTGATAACAATGCTGTTGACGGCTTGCCAGGGCCCCGGGGGGACCGAGCCGTCGACACCAGCATATGCGGTTCCTGGATCATCGTCACACTTCTCGATGAGTTTATCCAGTACAATCTTCCATGCAGCATCAGGGTCTTCAGCCCTACTGATACGGGGTTTAGCCATCCATGTAAACCGGCTCGCATGCCGATCCATGAGACGATATCCAGGCCTGGCGTCTGGAGTAAAAGGCTCCAGCTCCTCCAGACCAGCGGGGTGGAACAATGCATTGCCCACGAGTCCGCCACGCACCTTGTCTCGGTGGCGCTCGGTCATATTCTCCATAGCCATCTTATGAGGAATGTCTTTTTTAAGTAGAGGCCCAGCCATGAATGACCGGACCGGATGGGTGTCAGACAAGAGAGAAATCCGAGCGACTGCCTGAGAGTTCAACCTATCCAAAAGTAGATGCATGGGTAGTAGACCCGCAAGGGCCTCAACTCCACGTGAGGGAGAAGTGCGGAAGCACCCAGTAATCCAAAGTCCAGCTTTACGCTGGACATTGGTAAGTTGCGCAATAAAGCCCTTATTGCAGCCCTTGCGGAAATACCACATGCGGTAACCATAAGTAATTATGGGGATAACGCACGTGCGGTAGAGGAGGCACTTAAGATGCGGCGGCAGCCCTCTGGTAGAAGACCCAAGCATTTTCATCGATACAACCGATGTAAATCCTTTGGTGGAATAATATCTCACATGCTCCTTGAAATTGAGCTTGCGGTCAAAATAAAACCCAAGATATCGCCAAAACGGCTTCAGCTTGAGCCACTTGCCTGCAGTATAGGGTTCTTCACCCAAATCAATGTCAGGATTATAAACTGAAGCCGTGTTGTCGAAGTGAAAAATCTCCGACTTTGTGTGCTCCAGAGCGAGAGCGAACTTGGTAAAGAGCTCAAATATAATCTTGTAAGCCTTGCGGAGGTTTACAACATTGGGATCGAGTCTGGTCTCCTGAGAAATCAGAGTACCATCATCAACATACGACAGAAGGTCGACCGTAAGAATGGTACAAGAAGAAACCAGATGTGAGCCATCTGCGCGTTTGGGGCTGCACTGCATATGTCTACATTCAAAGAGACAAATGCAAGTCGCTTCAGCCACACATGGAGAAATGCATCTTTGTTGGTTACCCTACTGGTTACAAGGGTTGGCAGTTCTACAATCCAGCCACAAAGAAGTTTGTTGTCTCTGAACATGCTGTGTTTGATGAGCATCACTTCCCTGGCATTGCTGGCTCTGGCCCACTCGCCAAAAATGCTCTTATGCCAATTGGCACACCTTTGGAACCAGAGACTGCTCCTTTTGTGCCGGAAATCGGGGGGGATGATGATGATGATAATTTGATTCCTCCTGTGCAAATTCCGCATCCTGCTGTTATTCCTGCTCTACCCGCACCTCCTAACGCACCTGATGCTCCCCAGTTGCACCGCTTATGCCAGAACAGCCTCCTGCACCTGCACCTCGCATTCCTACCCCACCACTGCAGCCTAGACGCTCTACGCATGTTTCTAAGCAACCTGGTGAATGGTGGAAAGTCACACCTGCTCCGCCACCTCCAATTGAGGAAGACGATGACGCAGCTAATGATGATGGTCTTGAGTATGTGCAATTTGCTGGTGCTGCGTCGACTTCAGATCCTCGCAACTACAGGCAGGCAATGAAGGGCGACGATGCGGACAAGTGGCGTGATGCTGCAAATGCAGAGTACAATACTTTGCTCCAGAATGGCACTTGGGAGTTAGTTGATCTCCCACCTGGAGAAAGGCCATTGGCTCTGGTTGGGTGTTTAAAGTCAAACGCAATGTGGACGGTTCTATTGAGCGCTACAAGGCTCGTCTCATCGCCAAGGGCTATAGTCAACGCCCTGGAGTCGACTATCACGAGGGCTTTGCTCCTACATTCCGTCCTGCAACTCTGCGCATGATCTTTGCATTGGCTGCACTTGAGAACCTTGAACTGCGCTCTGTAGACATTTCAGCTGCTTTTACCAATGGTGACCTAGATGAGTGGATATACATGATACAACCTGAAGGTTTTCACCAAGGTGGACCTAATATGGTTTGCAGACTCCGAAAATCCCTCTATGGTCTCAAGCAGTCTGCGCGTCAATGGAATATCAAGTTGCATGCTGCTCTCACTGAGATGGGCTTCAAACGCGTTGAATCTGACCGCTCTGTCTATATCTACTCTAATGGACAGGTCAAGATCTTTGTGCCCATTTACATTGATGACATTACCTTTGCATCCAAGTCCACTGCAGCTGTTGACAATGCGGTCAAACAACTTGCTCAGCACTTCAAATGTCGCGATCTTGGACCTACTGAGTTCCTACTTGGTGTTGCAGTCACTAGAGATCGCCAGAAGCATCTTGTGTCGCTTCATCAGCGCCAATTTATTCTGGACATGCTTGAGCACTACAGTATGACTGATTCACATCCTGTCCTCACTCCCATTGCACCTGGCACTGTCTTGTCCAAAGACTTTTTTTTTTTTTTTTTTTTTTTTTTTTTTTAAATCATCAATTTTATACCGGTGCACGTAAGCAGTCTGGTCTCTAACTAATACAAATGGAGGCGGTAAACTACGCGTGCAAAAGACAGAAGTTGGCTCGACGGCGAGCATGCGACGCGCGCGAGCGCGGCACGGGCGAGACGGCGCAGCCGCCTGAAACCCAGATAGGTAGTCTTGCAACTACAGATTGTCCATCGTCGCGGCGTTGTTAATGCTACTGCACGAATGGCAGATAGGAGTATTGGGATGGGAAGGGGGTCACCCGAAAGTGAAGAGAGCCTGCCAGACCCTCCCCGGTTCAACGGTAAAATTTACGTTGTAATAGCTAAGCAGGGGCCGAAGCCCCCACCACCGTCCACTGAACTGGGTCCTCCATCGACGGTGCATGACACCGGCTCAGAGAGTCGACGCCACTGGCCCTGGGACGGCCAGGGCCCTAGGCACTTGCGGAACTTCGCTGCCGCCAGACGGAAACACATCACGGGTAGTCGAGTAGATTTGACCGCGGCCCACTCCGTGATCAGGATTGCCCCCCTCCCAGAGTCCCCCATCTGACTCCAGCGGGGTGCCGGGAGAAGGAGAACGCCGTAGGGTGCTCCCACAGATAAGTCGCCAGCTCCGAAACAAGTTTCGGCTTCTGGCGAGTCCAAGGCTGTTTTTGCACTTGAATATATGATCGTGAGTCTGAGGATAAACCCCACACTCACAACTGAGGGCCCGTGGGTCATCAATTTTGAACCGCTCGTAGTACGAGCCGATCGGCGCATGATTCGTAATTAAACGGCACATGCGGGCAAAGAGCGAGACACTCTGACTGCCAGCTTCAAGCCAAGATCCCCCACGAGTGGGACTAGGCTGGACAGGGTCTCCGTTCAACCCTTGCAGCTCCATAAAGGTGGAGCCAAGCAGGAATGGCTGATCGGAAACTCTTTGTTTCCAATCTGCGCGTGCCGATTTGTCCACAAAATCGCGGACATACTGGAGAGAAAGTTTGGTGGTAGGAACGACGGCAGCACTGCGCATACCAGCAATGAGATCGTGTGCTTCATTTTGAATATCCCACTCCATATCGGAGGGAGACTCGATAAAAGTAACCTTGTGGTCAGGTGAACACCTGAACCACGGCTCAAGTATATGACACACCATCAGTGACTGAGACTGGAAGGAGTGCGGAGAGGGATCCACTGAGAGGCGAGCAGCATGCATCGCATCAGTGAAAATAGTAATGCGTTTCACATCCCCAAAGCCAATGGCATTGGAGATGGCAACGCGAATAGCAAAGAGCTCTGCATCCATAGACGAGGCCCTCCCGGCAGCATGACACCCAGAATAAACCTGTGCGCCCTGCCATTTGATAACAACGCCAGTGGCGGCTTGCCACCCCGGAGGGCAGGAGCTGTCAACACCAGCATATGCAGCATCTGGATCATCCTCGAGAGATTCGAGGGACGCATCCAAGATAAGCTTCCAAGCCGCTTCAGGATCTGGGGACCTGCTAAAGCGTGGCTTGGAAAGCCACTTGAACCGATCAGCATAGCGATCGAGGATTCGATAACCCAGACGAGCCTCAGGAGCAAAAGGCTCCGTAGACTCAACAGGGATGCTGGAATAATTTACATTATCCATGAGAGCACCCGCCACCTTACGGCGATGGGCGGCAGGCATGCGTTCAACCGACATGGGATGAGGGGTCGAGCACTTAAGTGATGATCCAGACATGAATGACCGGATTGGGTCAGTGTCCGAGAGAGTGGCGACGCGCACTGTCGAGCGGTCGCGCAATCTCTCAAGAAGTATAGGGATGGGTAGGAGGCCCGCAAGGGCCTCCACCCCTCCCAAAGGTGAAGTATGGAATGCACCCGTAATCCAGAGAGCGGCCTTACGCTGAACCTGCGTAAGCTGTTTGATGAGGCCCTTGTTACGGGCACCCCTGAAAAACCACATGCGATACCCATACGTGAATATGGGGACCACACAGGTGCGGTACAGGAGTCGCTTCTGCATAGGCAGAAGCCCCTGAGTAGAGGAACCAAGCATCTTCATCGACACAACCGATGTAAACCCCTTGGTGGAGTAGTAACACACATGCTCATTGAAGGTGAGCTTGCGGTCGAAATAAAAACCCAAGTACCGCCAAAATGGCTTGGGCTTGAGGTAATTAGCACGATCTCCGGTGTCAGGTGCATACCCGAGATCAATGCTGGGATTATAATAAGCATGAGACCTATCAAAATGATAGATCTCGGACTTATCGTGCTCGAGCGCCAAAGCGAACGCCTTGAACAATTCGAAGATAACAGCGTACGCCTTCTTCAGCATCGCAATATTGTGATCCAGCCACTCATCTTGCACGATGAGTGTGCCATCATCAACATAAGAGAGGAGGTCAACCCTCAACCCAAGGTCGAGGCACCGCTTCTCGAATAGGTGCATAATAGGCGCCAGGTAGATAGCCGACAATACAGGGGACAAGGCTGATCCCTGGCCCACCCCCACGTCCGCCTGCAAAGGGTCCGACAAAAAGGAATTCCACGCATACCGCGTCTTCCTCTCTACCAGATAAGATGCGAAAAACTTGACCACCAGGGGAGGGAAGCCAAGTTTTCGAAGAATAATCACAAGCGCATCGTGATTAAGTGAAGGGAAAAACTGAGCGAGATCAAAAGCGACCATGCTAGTCTTCAAACCCTTAGCCCACCCTGCATGCACAATGTGTGTCAGGAAGAGCCCAGCATCCTCAGTGGAGCGCTGAGGCACTCCACCCACCTGGTTAGGATGGAAAATATCCAGCCCGACTGCGTCAAACTGAATGCGATTCGAGATCATCTTCTCGATCAATTTACCAATGGTGTTCAGGAGAACAATAGGCCTGAACGCCTTAGGTGCAGAATAGGACGGCTTATTCAGCTTGGGAATAATCACCGAAAGCGAATCCTTAAATACCGACGGCCAATAACCCACACGCATGCAGGCATTGGCAATCGAGAGGAGGACCTCAACTGAATGAGGGTCGCGACGTACTATCCCCTTCAGGTGGGACCAATTGACATGATCCGGACCCAGAGCAGACAGACCAGAGCACGCAGAGAGAGCCTCTGTGAGTTCCAGCATGGAGAATTGAATCCACTCCCTAACAGGCAGGGTGGGGAGAGAATTCAGCAAATCGGCATCAAACACTCTGTCAGAGGCACAGTTGTAGGTGCCGTGAAGCGCGTCCCAAAGGGCGGGCATGTCATTGCAAGGCTCGCCACAATAATGGAGAGCCTCACAAGGAGGAAGTTTGCGCTGTTGGACCCAGTTCATGAGGTCCCACGGGCGCTTGTTAGCCGACGCGATTTCGTGGATCCGTTGATCAAAGAACTCGTGTTTGACATCTCGGACGGTTTTCCGAAAAGATTTCCAGTCCTCGGGCAGGCGACTGCACCGGAACGTGTCAAGAGCGTCTGAGCACTCCTGGGTCCACCAGGGCTTAGATTGCCAGGTAACAAAGGCCTCTTTGGCATGGGAATCCCATGCAGAAGAGAAGACCAATGCCACCGCTTGCGCAGCAGCCTCGATCTGTTCCTCGGTATTCAGATGGGCAGTCGGGTTGATGGCCCGAAGCCCAGAGCTGATAGAATTGATGAATGCTGAAACATCATCAGTAGGAAGAGACATCCGAACTGCCCCATCCGGGGTGGGAGAGATGTCCAGTGTAGTCGAAATCGGAATGTGATCCGATCTGAGCTGGATGTCCGGGCATCGGACAGTAGTTTGGTCAATCACCTGGTTAGGTGGGATGAAGGCCAGATCAATCACCGTTTTGCGTTTGGTGGGATCTCTGGGAATATGCGTGGGCCCTGGATTGCCAAAGGCAGCCAGTTCAAGCCCAAGAATAGCAGCGGACTGCTGCAGTGAGATAGCGCATCCCTCCCGACCACTGTGACCTTCGTCCCAGTCCTCGGAGTGTGCGCTAAAGTCCCCGCCCATGAAATGAAAGCGAGGAAGTATAGTGTCGTGGGCCTTGAGCCAATTAATGGCCCCATGGTCCACGTCAGAATAGACATTCATCAAAAAGAAGGTCTCGGCACTTGTTGAGAGTGACAGGACCTGTATATCGGGGTGATCAATCACATCCCTTCGTATTGACGGACGATACCAGGCCAACCTAGTCGAAACATAGGTCATGACCCGGGGTTGCTCGTCGACAGTGGTAGGTGCACGGACCATTGCCAGCCAGTCTGGGTGGTTTGGTGCACCAATGACATCCTCGCCCTTTCTGGTTTTAGCAGACGGGGCAGTCCTTATGTGTCGCCAAGGGGGTTCTTGGACGAATATAATATCATATATGTTTGTACATTGCGATAGTATTACATCCAGGGACATCCCGTCCCTGGCCACGTTCCAACTCAACACCCGCACCTCATCCAGCATGGGTTGTACTGGCATTAAGCTACGTTATGTGAGCGATGGGTGGGACGACGATTTAACCAGAAATCACGTACCTCAGCATATTTAGCTTCGATCCAAGGGCGATCGAAACGGTGTTGCCAGAATGAGCAGTGGCTCAAAGAGGCCCAATGATCCTTGCGGCACGACGGGCACCACGCAGAGTGGGGGCAGTCCGTACCAAGCGGAGTGCCTTTGGTCGGGGGCTTAGCCTCCGGGTGAGGTTTGCAGCACGAGGCGGCGATGTGATGCACCTCCGCCTCATGCGGGCCAGAGCAGCGCGCACAGATCGGCTGGCGTGCTTTGCAGAAATTCCTCGGGTGGCCCCACCTCCAGCAACGAGTGCCGAGGGGGACGCCGGTGCTAACGGTGGTCGGGCGAATGAGAATCACCCTTCCACGGAACATGAAGGTCTTGTTGATAAGACGCTTCGCGCGTTGACCTGATTGCGAGTCATAGATTTCGAAGAAGGCATGAGCAGTAGAGCTCGCCTTCGAGTTGCGGATGACGCGAGGGGGACCCGCGAGCATAATATCCATGGACAGAGGAGAGGCAAGCATTGCCATCTTTACCTCCGTCGCATTGGTAGGGGTCCTAGTGTTGTAATCACTGAACGCAGGTAGATCGAGAGCCTTGAGATAAGACTTCGAGGTGGGGAGCCCAACCCACACGTCAAGAGTGTCGGATGTGGGAGTGATAGCATGGACGAATCCACGGATGACGTTGAGGTCGGCCTCGTTGGCCACACCAGAGGTAGCGAGAGATATACCCTCGGAGTCCTTTGTCGATCTTATCACGAAGCTCGACGATTTTGCTGTCCTTGGGGCGCTGCCCAGGGCCAGAGTATTGGATCAAGACCTGCTTGCGAGTAGGTCCAGATGAAGTAAACGACGGGGTAGTCTTCTGCTTCTTCGCAGAGGATGGCCCTATCGGAGACGACAGGAATCGTTTATTGCCAGAGAGCTCTGCCTGCATGGCAGGAACTCGAGGCGCAGGTGGATACCGAGGGGGTCCACCACCAAGAGCACTACGGCCCATGGCAGGGTCCCTCTGGGACAACGGGTTGGCCGCAGCCATCTGAGCATAGCTCTGACGGGTGGACGGATAACCAGCTGGCTGGGGGGGGATAGGAGGCGGGGGCCTCAGGTAGGAGTCCGCTGGCCTCTTACGAGGCTGACAGGGGGCAGGGGCAACCTTCGAAGGCGCAGCCGAAGGCTGCGACTTCGGAGGTGCCACTGCACCAGATGGCGCTGTGAACGCCGGTGCCCTGGCCTTGCCAGTGGACTTTCTAGTCCTGGGGGCGGGGGTCAAAGATGACATCCCAGTGTCTGTGTCAGTGTCCATAGGACCCGACCTGGAAGCACCAGGGAGGATGGAGGCCGTGGAGGCATGAATCGTCTCCTCGTGAGGGGAGATCGAGGCCACAACCATCGAAGTAAGCTCATGGACGGTGCGATTACCGTCCGCGTTGAGTGTAGTGGCTTCCCGCCATGAAAATGTGTACACCGCTGAGATAAACCCAACGATGGATGAGGCAAGGGGTCGAGAGACCTCCGAACCAGCACTGTCCAAGGCCTCGCCGCCGGAGCGACGAAACCAGGACGATGCCATCCGGAGAGACTCAGAGAGTCGATGCATCACCTCGTCGTCTGTCTCCAGAGGTGCGGTGGTGCTATCGCGGGTAGAAGGGCCTGCAGGGGGGGCTTCCTCCCCATACATGTCCTCGTCATCATCGCCAGGATTGCCCTCTTCGCCATAGGGCACCTCACTGTCGTCGTGGATAATCGAAGACCTCGATCGAGGTCGATCAGGTCTCGGAGTAAGTTGCCTCACCTGCTGAGGAACTGGGGATGCGTACACCTGCCTCTGGGGGGAGGCAGATGCAGTAGACTGCGCTGCCTGAACAGACACAGTGGTAGAAGGGGCCAACGACGCAAGGAAGGCCTCTTGTGCAGCATGCTTCTCCTCTGGGGTCAAACCAGCCAGGGGATTAGCAGCAGGAGGTGCAGCGGGTGATCGAGTAGATCGCCTGCCACTAACTTTGGAAATAGGGGGGAGCTTTGGCGGCATTGCTTGCTGGTACTATAGCGCCCAAGAGTGCTCGACGGTGTGATGCTGTGGGGGACGATGTTGCTGGTTGCTGGTATTGTTCCCACGGTCGACCGTAGTAGTTACTGGATAAGGAGAGATGGTCTTGTCCAAAGACATGGGTCCTCAGAATGCCGCAGAAGTGGAAGCTATGCGCAATACTCCTTACCTCAGTGCTATTGGGTCTGTTAAAGGTGGCAAGCGCGGGAACGTGTGATGCAGCTGTGAGCCTAATATGAGCAACTCGAAGCGAGGGACACAGGAGCTACAGTGAGCTGAAATCCAGAGTGAGTAACTGGTTGTATTGGGCAAAATACTAACTACTTGCCTGAAGTCCAGAGTGAGTAACTAAGGACTTCTGGCAAATGTCAAAAGACTTTATATACTAAATAGAAAGCATCTAGAAAGCATCTGGAGATGATCTGGAGATGATCTAGAACTTGATAAGAATCTAATCTACAAATGCACAACAAGTGAAAAGGAGGCAGTGCAGTTAAGAGATAAGATAAGAGATAAGATAAGATAAGATAAGATAACTTGGAGACATGTGCAGGCAGTTTTAACATCCCCCCGTGATCTCACAAGTCTCCAAAGTAGACTACAGAGTCCATAGATAAAAGTAAAGTAGAAAGAGACTAAGGCCTAATGCCCATTTGGTCTCTACAAAATTGAACCTTGGGAGCAGAGAGTGGTTTGGTAAGAATATCTGCAATTTGTTCTGCAGTAGGAATATAAGAAGGGGCAATGCATTTGTCATTAACAGCATCCCTAAGCCAGTAAAAGCGCAGATCCAAGTGCTTCATGCGCCCATGATGCTCAGGATTCTTGGACACACTGATAGCAGACTGATTGTCCATGTGTAAAGTAGATGGCTGGTCAACAATATAGCCAAATTCACCAAGGATATTGTGCATCCAGGCAATCTCCTTGCCAGCCTCAACTGCAGCCACATACTCAGATTCAGTAGTGGACAAAGTAACAAGACTTTCCAGTTTACTGCCCCAGCCAATAGCACCACCAGCCATCATGGTCACATAACCACCAGTAGAGCGGCCAGTGTCAATGCAATCATCATGAGCAGCATCAGAGTAAGTGGTGAATAGCTCAGAGCCAATTTCACCAGAATACTGCAACTTGTACTCTTAGGTGCCTTTGAGATAGCGGAACAGATGCTTGACAGCAGCCCAATGCCTGGGACCAGGATTGCAGTGAAAGCGTGCCAAATAGGACACAGCATGCGCAATATCAGGGCGAGTCATGGTAGCCAAATACTGCAAAGACCCAATAGCACTGAGGTAAGGAGTATTGCGCATAGCTTCCACTTCTGCGGCATTCTGAGGACCCATGTCTTTGGACAAGACAGTGCCAGGTGCAATGGGAGTGAGGACAGGATGTGAATCAGTCATACTCCCAACCACCCAGATTGGCTGGCCATGGTGCGCCCCACCACCCCTGACGAGCGACCTCAGGTCATGACCTATGTTTCGACTAGGCTGGCCCGGTATCGCCCAGCTCAACGAAGGGATATTATCGATCATCCCGACATCATGGTTCTCTCGCCCGATGAGAGCAAGAGCTCCTTTTATCTTCTGAATGTTTATTCAGATTCCGATCATGGGGCCATTAATTGGCTTCGTGATCACGATCGGGATCTTCCCCGTTGTCATCTGATGATGGGAGATTTTAACGCGCACTCTCCAGACTGGGACCCTGGTTCCGCTCGAGAGGGATGTGCCTTATCGCTGCAACAATCTGCGGCCATCCTTGGGCTCGAGCTTGCTGCCTTTGGCAACCCTGGGCCTACACATATTCCGAGAGATCGCACCAAGCAGAGCACCGTGATCGATCTGGCCTTTGTTCCCCCTGATCAGGTTGTGAACGAATCTACTGTCCAATGCCCGGACATCCAACTTAAGTCGGATCACATTCCGCTTTATACTACACTGGACATCCTTCCCGCCCCTGACGGGGCGGTTCGGATGTCTCTTCCTACGGAGTCTGTTGAGGCCTTCGTTAAATCTATCAATTCGGGACTTGCGGCTATTGATCCAAAAGCCCCGATGACTACCGAGGATCAGGTTGAGACTGTGGCTCAAGAAGTGGCACGGATTTTCTCTGAGGCATGGACTGCCCATGCTAAAGAGACCTCTATTACTAAGTGTTCAAAGCCCTGGTGGTCCCAGGAGTGCTCTGACGCCCTGCTCAAATTTCGTGGGGATTGCTCCCCCGAGAATTGGAAATCCTTTCGGAAGTTAGTCTGGGAAACGAAACGTGTTTTCTTTGATGATCGGATTGGAGAGATCGCGGGTACTAATAAGCGACCGTGGGACCTTATGAATTGGGTCCAACAACAGAAGCTCCCTCCCAGTGAGGCTATCCAGTATCGTGGAGAGCCTTGCAATGATTTGCCTGCCTTGTGGGATGCCCTACATGGCACGTACAACTCAGCGTCGGATAGAACATACGATGCTGCTCTCTTGGAGTCTATCCCGCAACTTCCTGTTCAGGACTGGGCTCCCTTCTCCCCGCTGGAACTCACGGAAGCACTTTCTGCATGTTCCAGTCTTTCTTCTCCGGGTCCGGATCATGTCAATTGGTCCCACCTGAAGAAGATTGTACGTCGGGATCTCCACTCAGTGGAGGTCCTTATCTCGATCGCTAATGCCTGCATGCGTGTGGGTCATTGGCCATCTCCCTTCAAGGAATCTATGTCGGTTATTATCCCCAAACCCGGCAAGCCTTCGTACTCCACCCCTAAGGCGTTCAGGCCTATTGTGCTTCTGAACACTGTGGGGAAACTCATTGAGAAAATGATCTTGAATTGCATTCAGTTCGATGCTGTTGGACAGGATATATTTCACCCGAATCAGGTTGGAGGCGTCAGGGGGCGCTCCACCGAGGATGCGGGTCTGTTTTTGATGCACATGGTGAGGGCTGGGTGGGCAAAAGGGTTGAGGACTAGCGTCCTTGCCTTTGACCTTGCTCAGTTCTTTCCTTCTCTTAATCACGAGGTTCTCGTGATAATTCTCCGGAAGCTTGGCTTTCCGCCTCTGGTGGTCAAGTTTTTCAGCTCTTATCTGGTAGAAAGGAAGACGCAGTATGCGTGGAATTCCTTCCTGTCGGACCCTTTGCAAGCAGATGTGGGCGTGGGACAGGGCTCTGCCCTGTCTCCCATCTTGTCGGCTATTTACCTGGTGCCTATCATGCGTCTGTTCTACAAGAGGTGCCGTGAGATTCATCTTACGGTCAACCTTCTGTCGTATGTTGATGATGGTACTCTGATTTCTCAGGAGACCAGACTCGATCCCAATGTTGTAAACCTCCGCAAGGCTTACAAGATTATATTTGAGCTCTTTACCAAGTTCGCTCTCGCTCTGGAGCACACGAAGTCGGAGATTTTTCACTTCGACAACACGGCTTCAGTTTATAACCCTGCCATTGATTTGGGTGAAGAACCCTACACTGCAGGCAAATGGCTCAAGCCTAAGCCGTTCTGGCGATATCTTGGGTTTTACTTTGATCGCAAGCTCACTTTCAAGGAGCATGTGAGATACTATTCCACCAAAGGGTTCACATCGGTCGTATCGATGAGAATGCTTGGGTCTTCTACCAGAGGGCTGCCGCCACATCTTAAGCGCCTCCTCTACCGCACGTGCATTATCCCCATAATTACTTATGGTTACCGCACGTGCGTTATCCCCATAATTACTTATGGTTACCGCATGTGGTATTTCCGCAAGGCCCGAAACAAGGGGCTTATTGCGCAACTTACCAACGTTCAGCGTAAGGCTGGGCTTTGGATTACTGGGTGCTTCCGCACTTCTCCCTCATATGGCGTCGAGGCCCTTGCCGGCCTTCTACCCATGCCCCTACTTTTGGACAGGTTGAACTCTCGGGCAGTTGCTCGGATTTCTCTCTTGTCTGATACACACCCGGTCTGGTCTTTCATGGCTGGGCCGCTACTTAAAAAAGCCATCCCTCACAAGATGGCGATTGCGAACTTTACCGAACGTCAACAAGAAAAGTTGCGCGGCGGACTTGTGGGCAATGCATTGTTCCACCCCACTGGTCTGGAAGAGCTGGAGCCTTTTGCTCCAGACGCCAGGCCTGGATATCGTCTAATGGACCGGCATGCGAGCCGGTTTACATGGATGGCCAAACCCCGTATCAGCAGGGCTGAAGACCCTGATGCTGCGTGGAAAATCGTACTGGACAAACTCATCGAGAAGTGTGACGATGAGCCAGGAACCGCATATGCTGGTGTCAACGGCTCGGTCCCTCCGGGGCCCTGGCAAGCCGCCAACGGCATTGTTATCAAACGGCAGGGTGCACTGGTCTTAGCCAGATGCCACTCTTCCGGACGAGCTATTAGCACTGATGCTGAGCTCGATGCCATCTCGGTGGCCATCTCCGCAATGGTAGCGTTCGGAGACGTCACCAGGGTAGTTATTTTCACGGATTCGATGCATGCTGCTCGAATGGCCATTGATCCTTCCCCGCATTCTCATCAGGGCTCTTCTCTGATAGTATGTCGGACACTTGAATGATGGTTCCAGGGTGGTGGTAACCGTAAAGTCGTTTTTGCAGAGTCTCCCTCCGATATGGAGTGGGACATACATCAAGAGGCTCATGACCTCGTCTGGGGGTTTCCTGGCATACCCACTACGCCGAATACCCCTCTATCTATCGCATGGCTCAAGAATAAAGCTGACACTGCAGCGCGGGATGCCTGGTCGACAGAGGTCGACGAGGTTCCCAATTTACTTGGCTCCAATTTCTTGGAGCTAGAGGATCTAAAGGGTAATCCTCTCCATCCGACCCCCATTCACGGCGGGCCGTGGCTTGAAGTGGGCGGCCGCAACTCTCAGTTGTTCGCCTGCATGTGCCGTGTAATAACGAATCATGCTCCGATCAGCTCGTACTACGAGCGGTTCAAAATTGACGATCCATTGGCTCTCGGTTGCACGTGTGGGGTTTATCCTCAGACGTGCGGTCATATCTTTGGGTGCCCTAAGCTCCCGATGCTACCTCACAGGGCCCCGCACCTAGTGTGGGGTCTTGAGAAATTTTTGACTGACAACGTCACGGCGTTTGCTTTCAACCGGCCCCCAGCCGGAGTCGGATGAGGGACTCTGGATGGGGGGTGATCCTAGGTGTCATTGGGGCCTTGGCCCAAGACCTAGTGCCCGCAGGTGTTTCCATGTTGGACTGTTCCAGACCCGTAAGGGCGAGGGGCCTGTTCGTCGCAGGCTTCGATTGTTGGCCTTAGTGGGCGGCTTTTGGCACGATATCCCGTGGAGGACCCGCATTGGTGTAACGAGGACGTCGAGTTTGCTGAATAAGTGGGGAGAGCCGGGCAAGCTCTGACTTTATCTGGGTGACCCCCTGTCCACCCTTTTAATCCATATCTACCTTACGTTCGGTAGCGTTAACAACGCCGCGCGTTTGCATTTCCTGGGCTGCGAGGTCCGCCATTTGGGTTTCAGGCTGCTGTGCAGTCTCGCCCGCGTTGCGCTTGCGCGCGCCGCATGCTCCCCTGCGAGCAACCAACTCCTCTCTTTTGCTTTGGGTATTGTAGCATACTCGGTTGTATTAGTTAGGGACCGAACTGCGATCGTGCATCGGAATACAAATTGTTGATTTGAAAAAAAAAAAAAAAAAAAAAAAAAAAAAAACAAGAATCAGTCATACTGTAGCGCTCAAGCATGTCCAGAATAAATTGGCGCTGATGGAGTGACACAAGATGCTTCTGGCGATCTCTAGTGACTGCAACACCAAGTAGGAACTCAGTAGGTCCAAGATCGCGACATTTGAAGTGCTGAGCAAGTTGTTTGACCGCATTGTCAACAGCTGCAGTGGACTTGGATGCAAAGGTAATGTCATCAATGTAAATGGGCACAAAGATCTTGACCTGTCCATTAGAGTAGATATAGACAGAGCGGTCAGATTCAACGCGTTTGAAGCCCATCTCAGTGAGAGCAGCATGCAACTTGATATTCCATTGACGCGCAGACTGCTTGAGACCATAGAGGGATTTTCGGAGTCTGCAAACCATATTAGGTCCACCTTGGTGAAAACCTTCAGGTTGTATCATGTATATCCACTCATCTAGGTCACCATTGGTAAAAGCAGCTGAAATGTCTACAGAGCGCAGTTCAAGGTTCTCAAGTGCAGCCAATGCAAAGATCATGCGCAGAGTTGCAGGACGGAATGTAGGAGCAAAGCCCTCGTGATAGTCGACTCCAGGGCGTTGACTATAGCCCTTGGCGATGAGACGAGCCTTGTAGCGCTCAATAGAACCGTCCACATTGCGTTTGACTTTAAACACCCAACCAGAGCCAATGGCCTTTCTCCAGGTGGGAGATCAACTAACTCCCAAGTGCCATTCTGGAGCAAAGTATTGTACTCTGCATTTGCAGCATCACGCCACTTGTCCGCATCGTCGCCCTTCATTGCCTGCCTGTAGTTGCGAGGATCTGAAGTCGACGCAGCACCAGCAAATTGCACATACTCAAGACCATCATCATTAGCTGCGTCATCGTCTTCCTCAATTGGAGGTGGCGGAGCAGGTGTGACTTTCCACCATTCACCAGGTTGCTTAGAAACACGCGTAGAGCGTCTAGGCTGCAGTGGTGGGGTAGGAATGCGAGGTGCAGGTGCAGGAGGCTGTTCTGGCATAAGCGGTGCAACTGGGGAGCATCAGGTGCGTTAGGAGGTGCGGGTAGAGCAGGAATAACAGCAGGATGCGGAATTTGCACAGGAGGAATCAAATTATCATCATCATCATCCCCCCCGATTTCCGGCACAAAAGGAGCAGTCTCTGGTTCCAAAGGTGTGCCAATTGGCATAAGAGCATTTTTGGCAAGTGGGCCAGAGCCAGCAATGCCAGGGAAGTGATGCTCATCAAACACAGCATGTTCAGAGATAACAAACTTCTTTGTGGCTGGATTGTAGAACTGCCAACCCTTGTAACCAGTAGGGTAACCAACAAAGATGCATTTCTCCATGTGTGGCTGAAGCGACTTGCATTTGTCTCTTTGAATGTAGACATATGCAGTGCAGCCCCAAACGCGCAGATGGCTCACATCTGGTTTCTTCTTGTACCATTCTGCATATGGAGTAGTATTAGGCAGAGGCGCAGTAGGAAGTCGATTCCAGACATGTATATATGCAGCCAAAGCGTGCGCCCAGAACGATGCAGGAAGGTGCGCTTCATTGAGCATAGCAGTAACGTGATCTGCAATAGTGCAGTTTGCTCGCTCTGCAACTTCATTCTGCTGTGGGCGATTACGCGTAGTATGGCGTCTAACAATGCCACATTGATCCGTAAAGTGAATAAAAGCATTAGACATGAATTCACCACCCTTGTCATCCTGCATAGATTTGATCTTGCAATTCAATTGGTTCTCAGCATGCACTTTAAACGTCTTGAATGCCTCAAATGTGTCACTCTTCCATTTTAACAGCATTACAGCGCGAAGCTTGGTGCAGTCATCAATGAAGGTCACCCAGTAACGGTAACCTTCTGGAGTAGGAACAGGAAGAGGACCATGGAGATCAGTATGGATCAATTCTAGCGGAGTAGTAGAATGACTATGCGAGGTTGGGAATGGATTCGATGTCATTTTGCCTGCGAGGCATGGTTCACAAATTGGATCTGGTTGCAACTTGGAGTCAAGCACAAGTCCAGTCACCAACTCGCCCTTGAGCAGTTTCTGAATCGCGTCGTAGCCATGGTGGCCAAGACGATGATGCCAGAGGTTGAGATCAAATGGCAGAGTGTCAGAGACATTGGCAAACTCCGGAATTGGCTCAGTAACACCATCAAGTACACCTGTGTTCTCTGAAGTCACTGTGGCCTTAAATAGTGTCTTCTGAGTGCGTTTAAAGTACATGGTAGTTTCATCAACTTCCAGTTTGATATGTTTGTGCTTAGTGAGAAAAAGACAGGCCAATAGATTATTTCAGAGTTGGGGTACATGCAAGACTCTTCTTAACTCTTTTTTTTTTTTTTTTTTTTTTTTTAAATCAACAATTTATATTCCGAAGCACGATCACAGCTCGGACTCTAACTAATACAGATGAGTACGCTACAATACCCAATGCAAAAGAAAGAAGTTGGTTGCTCACAGGGGAGCATGCGGTGCGCGCGGGCGAGACTGCGCAGCAGCCTGAAACCCAAATAACGGACCTCGCAGCCCAGGAAATGCAAACGTGCGGTGTTGTTAACGCTACCGAGCGTAAGGTAGATATGGATTAAAAGGGTGGACAGGGGGGTCACCTAGATGCAAGAAGAGCCTGCCAGGCCCTCCCCGATTAAATGGTAAAATTGACGTGGTCATAGCTAAATGAGGACCTAAGTCCAAGCCGCCGTCCACCAAGCCGGGTCCTGAACGATGTCTCGGACGAGCCGCCCACGAGGGCCGACAAGCCAGATCTGGGACGACCAGACCCCGAGTCCCTTGCGGAACCCGCCGCTCCACCGAACAAACACTCACGGACAGTGAGTCGCTTTGACCGCAGCGCCGCCCGCAAATGAGATTGCCCTCCATCCAGAGTCCCTCATCCGACTCCGGCTTGGGGCCAGTTGAATGCAAACGCACTAGGGTTGTCGCTCAAACATTTCTCAAGACCCCACACTAGGTGCGGGGCCCTGTGAGGTAGCATGTGCAACTTCTCGCACTTGAATAAATGAGCACGCGTCTGAGGATAAACCCCACACGTGCACCCAAGAGCCAATGGGTCGTCGATTTTGAACCGCTTGTAATACGAGCCGATCGGAGCATGCTTTGTGATGACACAGCACATGTGGGCGAACAACTGAGAGTTGCGGCCGCCCACTTCAAGCCATGGCCCGCCGCGAACAGAGGTCGGACGGAGAGGATTACCCTTTAGATCCTCTAACTCCAAGAAATTGGAGCCAAGCAAATTAGGACCCTCGTCGACTTCTGCCGACCAGGCGTCCTGCGCTACAGTGTCAGCTCTATTTTTGAGCCAAGCTACAGATAGAGGAGTATTCAACGTAACAGGTACACCCGGAAACCCCAGGACGAGGTCATGAGCCTCTTGATGAATGTCCCACTCCATATCAGAAGGAGACTCTGCAAAAACGACTTTACGGTTGCCACCACCCTGGAACCATCGTTCGAGTGTCCAACACACTATCAGAGATGACCCCTGATGAGAGTGCAGGGAAGGATCAATGGCCATCTGAGCAGCATGCATCGAATCCGTGAAAATAACTATCCTGGTGACGTCTCCGAATGCTACCATTGCAGAGATAGCCACCGAGATGGCATCGAGCTCAGCATCAGTGCTAATAGCTTGCCCAGAAGAGTGGCATCTGGCCAAGACCAGAGCACCCTGCCGTTTGATAACAATGCCGTTGGCGGCCTGCCAGGGCCCCGGGGGGACCGAGCCATCGACACCAGCATATGCGGTTCCTGGATCATTGTCACACTTTTTGATGAGTTTATCCAGTACGATTTTCCATGCAGCATCAGGGTCTTCAGCCCTGCTGACACGGGGTTTAGCCATCCATGTAAACTGGCTCGCATGCCGATCCATGAGACGATATCCAGGTCTGGCGTCTGGAGCGAAAGGCTCCAGTTCCTCCAGACCAGCGGGGTGGAACAATGCATTGCCCACAAGTCCGCCGCGCACCTTGTCTTGGTGGTGCTCAGTCATATTCTCCATAGCCATCTTGTGAGGAATGGCTTTTTTAAGTAGAGGCCCAGCCATGAACGACCAGACCGGATGGGTGTCAGACAAGAGAGAAATTCGAGCGATTGCCCGAGAGTTCAACCTGTCCAAAAGTAGATGCATGGGTAGTAGACCTGCCAGGGCCTCAACTCCATGTGAGGGAGAGGTGCAGAAGCACCCAGTAATCCAAAGTCCAGCTTTACGCTGGACATTGGTAAGTTGCGCAATAAGGCCCTTGACGCGGCCCTTGCAGAAATACCACATGCGGTAACCATAAGTAATTATGGGGATAACGCACGTGCGGTAGAGGAGGCGCTTAAGATGTGGCGGCAGCCCTCTGGTAGAAGACCCAAGCATTTTCATCGATACAACCGATGTAAATCCTTTGGTGGAGTAATATCTCACATGCTCCTTGAAAGTGAGCTTGCGATCAAAATAAAACCCAAGATATCACCAGACCGGCTTTGGCTTGAGCCACTTGCCTGCAGTGTAGGGTTCTTCACCCAGATCTATGGCAGGATTATAAACTGAAGCCGTGTTATCGAAGTGAAAGATCTCCGACTTCGCGTGCTCCAGAGCGAGAGCGAACTTGGTAAAAAGCTCAAATATAATCTTGCAAGCCTTGCGAAGGTTTACAACATTGGGATCGAGTCCGGTCTCCTGGGAAATTAGAGTACCGTCATCCACGTATGACAGAAGGTCGACCGCAAGATGAATCTCATGGCACCTCTTGTAGAATAGACACATGATGGGCGCCAAGTAGATAGCCGACAGGACAGGGGACAGGGCAGAGCCCTGTCCCACACCCACATCCGCTTGCAAGGGATCTGACAGAAAGGAGTTCCACACATACTGCGTCTTCCTTTCTACCAGATAAGAGCTGAAAAACCTGACCACCAAAGGCGGAAAGCCAAGCTTCCGGAGAATAATCACAAGAACCTCGTGATTAAGAGAAGGGAAGAACTGAGCAAGGTCAAAGGCAAGGACGCTAGTCCTCAACCCCTTCGCCCACCCAGCCCTCACCATATGTGTCAAAAACAGACCCGCATCCTCGGTTGAGCGCCCCCTGACGCCCCCAACCTGATTTGGGTGAAATAGATCCTGTCCGACAGCGTCGAACTGAATGCGGTTCGAGATCATTTTCTCGATGAGTTTCCCCACAGTGTTCAGAAGCACAATAGGCCTGAACGCCTTAGGGGTAGAGTACGAGGGCTTGCCGGGTTGGGGATAATAACCGACATAGACTCCTTGAAAGGGGACAGCCAATAACCCACATGCATGCAGGCATTTGCAATCGAGATGAGGACCTCCACCGAGTGGGGGTCCCGACGTACAATCTTCTTCAAGTGGGACCAATTGACATGATCTGGACCTGGAGAAGAGAGACCGGAACATGCAGAAAGCGCTTCTGTGAGTTCCAGCAAGGAGAAAGGGGCCCATTCCCGAACAGGAAGTTGCGGGATGGACTCCAAAACAGCAGCATCATATGTTCTATCTGACGCTGAGTTGTACGTGCCATGCAGGGCATCCCACAAGGCAGGCAGATCATTGCAAGGCTCTCCACGATATTGGATAGCCTCACTGGGAGGGAGCTTCCATTGTTGGATAGCCTCACTGGGAGGGAGCTTCCATTGTTGGACCCAATTCATTAGGTCCCACGGTCGCTTGTTAGTACCAGCAATCTCCCCGATGCGATCATTGAAGAAAACATGTTTCGTCTCTCGGACTATTCTCTGAAAAAATTCCAATTCTCGGGGGAGCGATCCCCTCGAAACTTGAGCAAAGCATCAGAGCACTCCTGGGACCACCAGGGCTTCGAACATTTGGTAATAGAGGTCTCTTTAGCATGGGCAGACCACACCTCTGAGAAAATCCGCGCCACTTCTTGGGCCGCAGTCTCAATCTGATCCTTGGTAGTCACCGGGATTTTTGGGTCTATAGCTGCAAGCCCCGAGGTGATAGATTTAACGAAGCCCTCAACAGACTCCATAGGAAGAGACATCCGAACCACCCCATCAGGGGCAGGAAGGATGTCCAGTGTAGTATAAATCAGAATGTGGTCCGACTTAAGCTGGATGTCTGGGCATCGAACAGTAGATTCGTTCACCACCTGATCAGGGGGAACAAAGGCCAGATTGATCACCGTGAGGGGCGTGGTGGCTTAGCGGTTACTGCGTTGCCCTTAAGGGTGGCTGTGTACCATCCGAGACGTTGGGGGTTCGATTCCCCCAGATTCACATATGATAATTGTGGTCCGTGGGACTGTTCTGCGGGTTGCTGATGTAAGTCGCGCTCCATGTTGGGTTCGCTGTTGGCTGCTCGTTTGGCGGGACCCTCGGCAATCCACTGTAGTCCTGTTTAGGGCTTGTGGCGCCGCCTTGTAGGACCCTTTGTGTAAATCGTCTGCTATGTTGTGGGCGTGTCAGGGGCTGCAGGCCGTTCCGTGCCTTAGGGCGCAAGGGCGCAATGCCGCTACAGGGGACAGGCACAATGACCACCTTGCAGGCCTATGTCGGGGGCTGGGAGTGTCCGGGGTCCAACCAATTCTGCGGAATGTTGACGTAAGTCGACCGATGCAAAGCTGTATGACCAATGTAAGCCGACCCTGGCCCTCGGGCAAAGCCGCTACGGTTCTGTAAATCGACCCTGGCTGAGGCTCGCTGTCGGCCTGTGGGAACCCCACAAGGGGCTGAAAGGATAGGACATGATAAGATTGGGGGAATCGGGCGAAAACCATCCGACCATGGGGAGTTCCGGGGTGATTCCCAGATCACCAGATGGGCCGTGGCATGGTCGGGGCAGTCCCCTTACCTTGGCCCGAGAGATCAAATCTACTGTCGGTTCACACGGGCATAATAGACTCCTGTGGGCTTAAGTTGTAGCCGAGGTGTTGGTGGGCTTACGTCGGCATGCCGACTGATGGATTGGGGACGGAATATATCGAACTCGAAAATGAACAGACCTAATAGGAAGGCGGGAAGAATGGCCGGTGCAGCCGACCTCCCCTGCCGTGTAAGCCAGAGGTGACTAGTATCCGCAGCACCTACTAGGCAGGTCCCCAAAGTGGGGCCGTTGATGGACCCCGAGTTCCGATTCGTCCGATGGTTGAGTAGGTGGGTAATAACTCCCTACCGAAATCCCGAAGTAGCCCGCCAATAGGCCTCTCCGCAAGGAGGGGCCTAAACTTCGGCAGGTGTTTCCATGTTGGACTGTTCCGGACCTGTAAGGGCGAGGGGCCTGTTCGTCACAGGCTTCGATTGTTGGCCTTAGTGGGCGGCTTTTGGCACGATATCCCGTGGAGGACCCGCATTGGTGTAACGAGGACGTCGAGTTTGCTGAATAAGTGGGGAGAACCGGGCAAGCTCTGACTTCATCTGGGTGACCCCCCTGTCCACCCTTTTAATCCATATCTACCTTACGCTCGGTAGCGTTAACAACGCCACGCGTTTGCATTTCCTGGGCTGCGAGGTCCGCCATTTGGGTTTCAGGCTGCTGCGCAGTCTCGCCCACGTCGCGCTCGCGCACGCCGCATGCTCCCCTGCGAGCAACCAACTCCTCTCTTTTGCTTTGGGTATTGTAGCATACTCGGTTGTATTAGTTAGGGACCGAACTGCGATCATGCATCGGAATAAAAATTGTTGATTTAAAAAAAAAAAACAAAAAAAAAAAAGATCGATCACCGTGCTGCGTTTGGTGCAATCTCTCGGAATGTGTGTGGGCCCAGGATTGCCGAAGGTGGCAAGCTCGAGTCCAAGGATAGCCGCAGATTGCTGCAGCAATAAAGCACATCCCTGGCGAGTGGAACCGGGGTCCCAATCAGGAGAGTGCGCATTAAAGTCTCCCATCATCAAATGACAACGGGGGAGATCTCGATCATGATCATGAAGCCATTAACTGGCTTCATGATCGGAATCTGAATACACGTTCAGAAGGTAAAAGGAACTCTCACCCGATGAGAGTGATAGAACCATGATGTCAGGATGATCAATAATATCTCTTCGTTGAGCCGGGCGATATCGGGCCAACCTAGTCGAAACATAGGTCATGACCCAAGGTCGCTCATCAGGGGCGGTGGGGCGCACCATGGCCAGCCAATCTGGGTGGTTGGGAGCACCGACTACATCTTCACCCTTCCTGCTCTTAGCAGATGGGGCGGTTCTTATGTGCCTCCAGGGAGGCTCTTGGATGAATAACACATCATATATATTTGTACATGTGCTAAGTATTACATCGAGGGACACCCCGTCCCTCGCCACATTCCAACTCAACACCCGTATCTTGTCAAGCATTTGTGCCTGCATTAAGCTACGTTCTGTGAGTGGAGTGCACGATGTTGAATCCAATATTCACGTACCTGGGCATATTTGGCATCGATCCAATTGCGATCGTACCGGTTGTTCCAGAAATGACATTTCCTGTCATAAGGTTTATGCGCGCCCTTACAATTAGGGCAGCGCGGGGCATGGGGGCATGCCACCCCACCAGGAGTAGGTGGGATTGGTGGAGTTGCCTTGGGATTACCCTTGCAGCATGAGGCGGCGATACGATGTACCTCCTCCTCGTGCGGCCCGGCGCAATGAGCGCAGCGAGGCTGAGGAGCCCTGCATATGTTAGATGGATGGCCCCACCTCCAGCAACGAGTGCAGAGGGGGACACCGGGGTTGGCGCATGCCGCAAGAATACGGTACGCCTTGCCTCGGAACATGAAGGTCTTGTTGATAAGAGCCTTCGCTCGGGATCCAGACTGAGAATCCCAAATATTGATGAAAGCCATGCAAGTGGTGCTCTTCGGAGAGTTACACTTAATCTGAGGCTCGGATTTGAAAGGTGCAAAGATAGAGAGTGGAGAGGCAAGAATTGCCATCTTCACCTCGGCCCCTGTGGTAAGGGTCTTACTGGCGAAATCGCCGTAAGCAGGTAGGTCGAGCACCCGAAGGTACGACGTGGAAGCTGGGAGGCTGACCGACACCTTGACGGTATCGGACTCCAGGAGGATTCTATGCACCCACCCTCGAGCGATCTCAAGATCACCTTGGGTGGACACAAGGGCTGTGGCAAGAGAAATGCCATCATAAGCATGTGAGGCGGACAGCACCTGATTGGCACTGCCTGCATCGCGGAATGCTTTGTTGATCTTGTGGACCAGGTTGATGAGTTTCGTGTCATGTGGCTTCGTGTAGGGGCTGCTAAACGCGAGGAGGATCTGCTTGCGAGAGGGGCCAGCAGTGGTAAAAGAGGGGTGCCTCTTCTGCCTCTTGGCAGCGGAAGCCCGCTCATCGATGGCCACCTGCATCGCAGGGACGCAGGGCGGAGGTGGATACCTACCAAGGGCACTAGGGCCCGAGGCAGGATCTCGTTGCGACAAAGGGTTGGCCGCCGCAAGCTCAGCAAATGTGTGCTTATGGGGGCTGGTGCTCCAGGGAACACCGGACTTCCAACCCTGAGGACGAGGGGGAACAGGAGGCGGAGGCCTCAAGTAAGAGTCCGCCGGCCTCTTGCGAGACTGGCGGGGGGCAGGAGGGGCTCTACCCTTCCCTTTATCCTGACGAGGTCGAGGAGGTGGAGGGCGTGAGGTGGTGTCGGTCTCCATGGCAGACGACTCTGCATCACTAGAATGAGGGTCGATCCACGCAAAGGGGACGGTGTTGGGCTGCATGACAGTGTCATCCGGCGGTGAGATAGTTTCCTTGATGAGATACCCCAAGGAAAGGTCGTCGTCTCTGACGGTGGATGCGATGACTTCAGTCCACCCGGTAGATTCTGCTGCAGATACCAGAGAGGCAAGTGCAGTGGCGAGGTCGGTAGCAGGGCGATGAGGAGCCTTGTCAGATGAATCAGGGTTGCCCCTCATCCATGCTGCAATGGCCCTCGTGCTCTGGGCGAGGTTGTCGACATCAAGAGAGAGATCCCCTTCCAGGGCAAGCTCTGTCGTCGATTGAGATGAAGGGGGAGGAGTCTCCTCATAATCGAGAACGACATCCTCATCCCTGAGGTAGTGAGATGGATCCTGCTGAGGCAGGCCTGCCGTGGTAAAGACAGGAGTGTGTTCGCGCTCACTGACTGGGGTTCTCTCCCTCTGTTGCTGAGGGACAGTGGATGAGTACATCTGCCTCTGGGGAGAGGGAGATGCAGGGGTAGAGGCCTCTGCCGCCACCAAAGCAGACGACGAGCCAACTGTAGGGGTGCGCCTAGGCGCAAAACCAGGCAATCTCTCCGATGCGCGAGATCCGCTGGGCGGATTGCCACCAGAGCCAGACTTGGGGGGCATTGATATGTTATCTGTCGATTGGTAAAGTAGCGCTCAGGAGCGCTCAATGAGGAGGAGCTGTGGGGGATGATGAAGGTGTTGCTAAAGTTGTTTCCCATGGTCGCATGAAGTGGTTACCAAATAAGGAGGAGATGAAGACTCTTGTTAACTCTACAGAGCGAGATTCCTTTCCATTGATAATGAGACTGAACAACACAGTACCAATACCTGCAGAGTAGATGATAGTGTGATCTGCTAGCTTGACTGGGACGCGATATGGTGTGTAATTGCGCACCCAGTGACGATGAGGGGTCATATGAGAAGTGGCCCCTGTATCTGCAAGCCAATGGAAGTCAGCATCACTCTGCAATGTGGATGGATCATAGGTAGAGAGAGCACTCGCATTTCCAGCATACTCTGCAACATTCTCCTCGGACTTTGGAGTGGTCTCCTGCGCTTTGTTCGCTTTCCTGCCCTTCTTGCGATATTCTCGCATGCTCTCCTGCGCGTTCTGCTGCGCTTTGATAAAGCGGTTGCACTTGTCCTGTGTGTGATTGGACATACCGCAAAACGTGCATTTGAGCGCAGGAGGTGCAGATGAAGTATTAAGCGCAGACCCAATGGTGGGAGCGTCTGAGGCGCGATGGCGACGCTGCGCTTCCTCTGTGACAAATGCCTGCTGAATTGTGGACTTGTCAAGCTTGTCCATAAGCAACAGAGATGAAGCGAAGGTGCTGTACTCGTCCGGAAGCGCGCGGATCATTGCCATGGATGCGAGCTCATCATCGAGCTTGGCAAGGTCGAATCTGGTAGGGCGAAGGTCCTGGATGCGGCGAATGGAGGTATCAACTCTATTCATCAAAGTCTGAAGAGTTTCATCCTCTTGCTTCCGGATGGAGAATAAGTCGTCATAGGCATTAAAGCGAGCGCCAGGACGCTTCTGCTGATGGATATCGTGCAGAGCGGTCCAGATCTTGACCGGATCATCCTCAATTCCATTGAAGTGGATCTTCTGATCATCCTCTACAAGCATATACATCATTCCGGACGCTTTGTCTGATTTAAGCGTCCAGTCATCAAATGCTTTGGTCTCCTCTGCTGTAGGGGTTGCAGGGAGTGTAGGCTTGGTCGATGTGCCATTTACAATGCGCCAGACGCCGTTTGCACGAAGCCAGGCCTGCATATCACCGGACCAAGTGTTATAATTGAAAGCATTCAACTTGGTGATTTGGGGCATGTGTAAAGAAGACATGATTGCGAGGGATCCGTGGAGAGTGGAGGAGCGCGAGTCGGCTGGGATATGCGGAATAGTGTCCGGATATGTGTAAATGAGTTGTATGGCGGTCCGTGCGCAGTAGGTGCGGCGAACTCGGAAATGAAATGAAAGTGTAAACTAGAGTATTCTAGACAACACTATATAAAAGTGTATGTAACTCGGAGTCCAGGCGGTTGTTCCGAGTGTAACTCAGCCCTAATGGCGTGCAAGCTTGTCCTTACTAGCAGCGGCAATATAAGGCCGGGCCTGGCAAGAGTTTACAAGTAATGAGAGGTAATATGCCTGATGAAAGCTAACTACTAATAGATTTCGTTCGCAAAACACCTGTTTGAAGCGCTTAGAGCGCGGGGCCCATAACCTGTTAAAGGTGGCAAGCGCGGGAACGTGTGACACAGCTGTGCGCCTAATATGAGCAACTCGGAGCGAGGGACACAGGAGCTATAGTAAGCTGAAGTCCAGAGTGAGTAACTAGTTGTATTGGGCAAAATACTAACTACTTGCCTGAAGTCCAGAGTGAGTAACTAAGGACTTCTGGCAAATGTCAAAAGACTTTATATACTAAATAGAAAGGATCCAGAAAGCATCTGGAGATGATCTGGAGATGATCTAGAACTTGATAAGAATCTAATCTACAAATGCACAACAAGTGAAAAGGAGGAAGTGCAGATAAGAGATAAGATAAGAGATAAGATAAGATAAGATAACTTGGAGACATGTGCAGGCAGTTTTAACAACTCCGTATGCAGAATGGTACAAGAAGAAACCAGATGTGAGCCATTTGCGCGTTTGGGGCTGCACTGCATATGTCTACATTCAAAGGGACAAATGCAAGTTGCTTCAGCCACACATGGAGAAATGCATCTTTGTTGGTTACCCTGCTGGTTACAAGGGTTGGCAGTTCTACAATCCAGCCACAAAGAAGTTTGTTGTCTCTGAACATGCTGTGTTTGATGAGCATCACTTCCCTGGCATTGCTGGCTCTGGCCCACTCGCCAAAAATGCTCTTATGCCAATTGGCACACCTTTGGAACCAGAGACTGCTCCTTTTGTGCTGGAAATCGGGGGGGATGATGATGATGATAATTTGATTCCTCCTGCACAAATTCCGCATCCTGCTGTTATTCCTGCTCTACCCGCACCTCCTAACGCACCTGATGCTCCCCAGTTGCACCGCTTATGCCAGAACAGCCTCCTGCACCTGCACCTCGCACTCCAACGCCACCACCACAGCCTAGACGCTCTACACGTGTTTCTAAGCAACCTGGTGAATGGTGGAAAGTCACACCTGCTCCGCCACCTCCAATTGAGGAAGACGATGACGCAGCTAATGATGATGGTCTTGAGTATGTGCAATTTGCTGGTGCTGCGTCGACTTCAGATCCTCGCAACTACAGGCAGGCAATGAAGGGCGACAATGCGGACAAGTGGCGTGATGCTGCAAATGCAGAGTACAATACTTTGCTCCAGAATGGCACTTGGGAGTTAGTTGATCTCCCACCTGGAGAAAGGCCATTGGCTCTGGTTGGGTGTTTAAAGTCAAACGCAATGCGGACGGTTCTATTGAGCGCTACAAGGCTCATCTCATCGCCAAGGGCTATAGTCAATGCCCTGGAGTCGACTATCACGAGGGCTTTGCTCCTACATTCCGTCCTGCAACTCTGCACATGATCTTTGCATTGGCTGCACTTGAGAACCTTGAACTGCGCTCTGTAGACATTTCAGCTGCTTTTACCAATGGTGACCTAGATGAGTGGATATACATGATACAACCTGAAGGTTTTCACCAAGGTGGACCTAATATGGTTTGCAGACTCCGAAAATCCCTCTATGGTCTCAAGCAGTCTGCGCGTCAATGGAATATCAAGTTGCATGCTGCTCTCACTGAGATGGGCTTCAAACGCGTTGAATCTGACCCCTTTGTCTATATCTACTCTAATGGACAGGTCAAGATCTTTGTGCCCATTTACATTGATGACATTACCTTTGCATCCAAGTCCACTGCAGCTGTTGACAATGCGGTCAAACAACTTGCTCAGCACTTCAAATGTCATGATCTTGGACCTACTGAGTTCCTACTTGGTGTTGCAGTCACTAGAGATCGCCAGAAGCATCTTGTGTGTTAGAAATCACTTGATCGAGTGACTTCGGAAAAGGATATGACCAGACCTGGGTTTGAACCAAGGACCTTCCCACAAACTAGGTGGACGCTCTAACCACTGAGCTATCCAGTCTTAGTTATACTAGAGTTGGATATGATAGTTATACCCAAGGATGGACATGGTACCACAATGCATAGTGTCACTTAGCCTGCACTGTGACCGCATTAGGTAAATACCAGTGGTCCTGACCATAATCAAGTAGTGTGACAGGTCACTACTTAACAGCTTACTATAGCTCCTGTGTCCCTCGCTCCGAGTTGCTCATATTAGGCGTACAGCTGCGTCACACGTTCCCGCACTTGCCACCTTTCACAGAATATGGACAAATGATATTGGATTGTCTCCAGGCATAATGGCCATGATAGGGGACATGATACGATGTTAACACTGAGCTTCGAATGATTAGAAAGGTCTCAGCCAAACAGCAAGGGTGAGTTGAGTAGTTTTGTTTGATAGCTTTTTGCTAATATCAGCGATGCAAGTGTGAGGGTGAACAAAGACTAGCAGAAAGCTAGGGAACTGAGCTGTAGCCTACAGGATACCTATACTATGAGAGTGGGTTAAGTGAGAGTGTTTAGAGAGATAAATGAATAGAGATGTGGAGGAATGGAGTCAGATGACAATGTGGTAGAAGAGTGCAAGACAGAGACAAATAGTACACTAAGTGAGGGATCATCAGGACAAACACTTTTGCCCCAGGTCACCCCAGGAAAACCTGGCTGGAAAACTTTTTTTTTTTTTGTTTTTTGTTTTTTGTTTTTTGTTTTTTTTTAAATCAACAATTTATATTCTGAAGCACGAATGCAGCTCGGACTCTAACTAATACAAACGAGTACACTACAATACTCATCGCAAAAGAAAGAAATTGGTTGCTCGCAGGGGAGCATGCAGTGCGCGCAAGCGCGATGCGGGCGAGACTGCGCAGCAGCCTGAAATCCAAATAACGGACCTCACAGCCCAGGAAATACAGTTCCGCGGCGTTGTTAATGCTACCGCAGATCCGGTAAATATGGATTAAAAGGGGGACAGGGGGATCACCCAGATGCGAGAAGAACCTGCCAGGCCCTCCCCGATTAAATGGTAAAATCGACATGGTCATAGCGAAACGAGGACCGAAGTCCAAGCCGCTGTCCACCAAGCCGGGTCCGGAACGACACAGCGAATGACTCGACCCCGAAGGGTAGAGCCGCCATAACCTGGAACGACCAGGCCCTCCAGCCTCTGGGCCTTCAACTGCGCCGAGCCAACACTCACGGGCAGTGAGTCGCTTTGACCGCAGCACTGCCCGCAAATGAGATCACCCCCCATCCAGAGTCCCTCATCTGACTCCGGCTTGGGGCCAGTTGAACGCAAATGCACTAGGGTTGTCGCTCAAACATTTCTCAAGACCCCACACTAGGTGCAGGGCCCTGTGAGGTAGCATGTGCAACTTCTCGCACTTGAATAAATGAGCGCGCGTCTGAGGATAAACCCCACACGTGCACCCAAGAGCCAATGGGTCGTCGATTTTGAACCGCTTGTAATACGAGCCGATCGGAGCATGCTTTGTGATGACACAGCACATGTGGGCGAACAACTGAGAGTTGCGGCCGCCCACTTCAAGCCACGGCCCGCCGCGAACGGAGGTCGGACGGAGAGGATTACCCTTTAGATCCTCTAACTCCAAGAAATTGGAGCCAAGCAAATTAGGACCCTCGTCGACTTCTGCCGACCAGGCATCCTGCGCTACAGTGTCAGCTCTATTTTTGAGCCAAGCTACAGATAGAGGAGTATTCAACGTAACAGGTACACCCGGAAACCCCAGGACAAGGTCATGAGCCTCTTGATAAATGTCCCACTCCATATCAGAAGGAGACTCTGCAAAAACGACTTTACGGTTGCCACCACCCTGGAACCATTGTTCGAGTGTCCAACACACTATCAGAGACGAGCCCTGATGAGAATGCGGGGAAGGGTCAATGGCCATTCGAGCAGCATGCATCGAATCCGTGAAGATAACTATCCTGGTGACGTCTCCGAACGCTACCATTGCGGAGATGGCCACCGAGATGGCATCGAGCTCAGCATCAGTGCTAATAGCTTGCCTAGAAGAGTGGCATCTGGCCAATACCAGAGCACCCTGCAATTTGATAACAATGCCGTTGGCGGCTTGCCAGGGCCCCGGAGGGACTGAGCCGTCGACACCAGCATATGCAGTTCCTGGCTCATCGTCACACTTTTTGATGAGTTTATCCAGTACGATTTTCCATGCAGCATCAGGGTCTTCAGCCCTGCTGATACGGGGTTTAGCCATCCATGTAAACTGGCTCGCATGCCGATCCATGAGACGATATCCAGGCCTGGTGTCTGGAGCGAAAGGCTTCAGATCCTCCAGACCAGCAGGGTGGAACAATGCATTGCCCACAAGTCCACCGCACACCTTATCACAGTGACGCTTGGTCATATTCTCCATAGCCATCCTATGAGGAGTGGCTTTTTTAAGTAGGGGCCTAGCCATGAATGACCGGACTGGATGAGTGTCAGACAAGAGAGAAATCTGAGCAATCACCTGAGAGTTCAACCTGTCCACAAGTAAGTGCATGGGCAGAAGACCCCCCTGTGAGGTAGCATCGGGTACTTGGGGCACTTGAAGATATGATTGCGCGTCTAAGGATAAACCCCACACATGCAACCGAGAGCCAATGGGTCGTCGATTTTGAACCGCTCGTAATACAAGCCGATCGGAGCATGATTCGTGAGGCTGGAAAACATACTATAATGTGCTATGAGGACATCCTGGGGCACCCTGGGATACTCCTATGACACCACTTTTGGACCTATAATAACTTAGTTAAGATCAAGTTTCCCAGGCTGTCATAAGCCATCCCAGAGCAACTTGGGTCAACCTAGCAACAGAGTGGTACCTACCATTTATATGATAAATCTTAAACAAATGCCAGCACAGTCATCTGTATCCTCCCAAGTGTAGTTATGAAATGAAATGCCTAGACAAATGAAATGAAATATATTTCATTTCTTTCCAGAGAATATATCATAACTGGTAGAAAGATATTTCATAACTGTCTAGCTACTTATTTTATGTCTATGTGGCGAGTTTTTCATACTTTTTCCTGTGATATTTCATAACTTCCTGACTATTTCATTTTATATCTTTCTGGCAATAATTTCATAACTGTCCTATTAATCTATTTCATTATTTCTAAACAACTGATTACTGATTAAATAAGTAAAATAAACATGTTTTAATGCAATATTGTCTGCACTTGTCTGCAGGGGGTGCTAGACTGATTTCTAAATAACTTTCAATTTGAGGCCATAATCTGATAAGAGTATGGGTGGAGGAGCAAGGAAAAGGCAATTTCTAAGTTTCCCATCAATTACATAATCCAGTCACATGCTCTATAAAGTATTTAATTATCTATGATAAATAAAATAGACTGATAGGGAATTATGAAAAAGTTGTCCTATAGATATGAAATGAAATAGCCAGGAAGTTATGAAATATTGCAAGGAAAAGTTATGAAAAAGTTGCCACAGATATAAAATAAGTAGCTAGACAGTTATGAAATATCTCCCTACCAGTCATGATATATTCTCTGGTAAGAAATGAAATATATTTCATTTCATTTGTCTAGGCATTTCATTTCATAACTACACTTGGGAGGATACAGATGACTGTGCTGGCATTTGTTTAAGGTATATCATAAAGGGTGGTAGGTACTAGTGAGCAACACAAGTCCTGGGTTACACACATCCTAGGTTGCATATTACTTGCATTGGGCCAACAATTCAGGAACAAATTCAACTTGCGCAAAATATATGAAATGTAATTAATTAGATTGATATACATGGATTCTGAATACAATATAGGTATAAGAAAATTACATGATGTATGTAAGAGATCCCTGGGTAGTCGTCATAGTCATTGATGTACCCGCGGCATTGTGGGCTCGTTGCCGATGCACCTGTGGTGTTATGGGGTCGTTGTTGATGCCCCCGTGGCATTGTGGAATTTGTCATCGATGCAACTGCAGCATCGTGAGGTCATTGTCAATGCCCCCGCTATTGTGACATCATTATTGCTATACCTGCGGTGTCGATGCACTTGCCATTGCGGCATCATCAATGCACCTGCCATTGTGGAATTGTCGTTGCAGCGGCAGCAGCGTCATCCTGTTGTTGCCTCGTTGTCACCATGTCTGCTCGTCTCGCTGCATTGCAATCACTCTGCTGTGCCCACTCACACCTTGAGTTGCTGCATCTGCCCACCTCAGTGGTGTGGTCTTCGTGCTTGCACCTACATGAGCAGTGTTGTGCTGTGGTGCCATGGTTGTAGCTGCACCAGTCTTGGGTGCTACAGACGTGGTGAGTGGCACTTGGTCACTAAACGCCCGTGGTCGATGGTGGGCAGTGGCCAGGACAAACATGAATGTAAGAGGAGACGACGCTGTCGTCGTCTCCTCTTTCAGCCTGTAGATGCAAGGGTGGTGAGTGGTGGGATGGTGAAGGAGGATTTGCAGAACATGTCGCATATACGACATGCTCTGCAATGCACTTTGTCATCCCAGGCGAATCCCTCATTTTGTTTCATCATTAGCTGGTGAACTAGCTTCTTTTCTTCTGGCCAAAGGAAGTCCCCTGCATGCACCTTGTCGATTGTCTTTTTCCTCTCTGCAGTGTACCTCCCTGTGGGTGTAAACTCTGGGGGATTGGGACTCAACTGCGGCATTCCAGCTAGCGGGTCTCCCTTGATGTCTCGTATTATCCTGAATTTATCGAGAAGCTCTTGATACACTGGTCGCACCTTAGAGGCCACAGGTTTATATTTCTTCCCTGCTAGCACACTGGCTGTCTCAGACTCTTCCTCTGGTTTATATTCTTTAACATCTGGTCCTCTGTTTATTGGGAATATTTCTTGCCCAAACACTCCCCTAGGTTGGGGAATACTCAGCTCTGTTCCCTGCTGATAGACCGTCTGATACAAGTACTTATGTACTTTCTCACGGTCATTGTCCTCTACTGCCGACTCTAATATTCCTTGAGCTAGGTACGCATTCCTCAACTCTTTCTTTTTAAAACTTTTGCTATCGAGCAGGGTCGTGTATCCTATGATTTGAATACTCCCATCTGGATCATCTCTTTCAATCATTAGTGCGACCTCTCCTTGATAACTCATCAACTCATCGAGGGTTGAAAAAACTGTCCGGCTGCTTCTTTAGAATGCCCGGTGGTCGTCCTCTATCATACGTGGGCATGGTAATTTTTCTCGACATGTTTGGGTCCGTGATATTGAGGAGTTGAGTGCCATCTGGGGCATTCTTCACCTCGCTAGCTGTTAGACATTCAAACGGTTGTCCTAATAGCACCTTGTATGCCGGGTTCACCATTACATGTACTTGAAGATATAAAGTTATTTCTCCAAACACAAACGGCACATTCCTAGCTAGTCCCAATGTCTTCTCAATTTGCTTATTGGCACTCTGCATATGTATAATAATTGCAGGATCCCAATTAAGTCTGAGTTTGACTGCCGTGTCCTTTTCCATTGAGATGATTTGCGAACCACCATCCAATTATGCTTCCTTGGTGGCCACCCCGTTGATCACAGGATGTACTGCTTTTAAAGGGTGTGATTTCTTTGCCACTGGCAGTTTCCTGGGTTCTTCACCTGGAGATAGCTCATTCAAGTACTGCACGAAGGGATCTTCTATGACAATGGCTTCTTTTGGTAAGCCATCACAATCCATTGTGAGTACTCGATACTTCGGCAGAGGTAAATCTTCTGCTAGCATATATTGTGGTAATGGTGCTTCATACTCATAGTCAGTCACCACTTCCTCTTCTTCTTCCTCTTCTATCATTGTCACCTTATGCGTCTCAATATTGGTTGGTACACACCTAGCTGAGAATTCTTTTATGAATTTCTTCTGCATCTGGCTGTTTGCCACTCCCAAGAGCTGTGCTTGAGTGAGTTCAACTTTCAATTGCTTTAGTTGTTCCACTATTTCACCAATGTCAACTTCATCTTCAATAGGTGCCCGGTGTTTATAGGCCGGACCCTTCTTTTCCACATTAGGAATTGGCTCATCCCTGAGCTTCGGCTTCATTTTGACAACCTTCGACAAGGGTGGTACGTCAATGTATGGCATCATCTTCGGCTTCGGCTGCACCACAATCTCAGGACTAACCTCTGCAATCTTGAAATCCACCCTTTTCTGCTTCGATTTCAGGGCCACTGTTCTCTGTCACGGTGCTAGCTCCTCTTCTTCCTCATTACTACTTTCTATTTCCTCTACGTGTTTCTTTTTATTTATGTCCTCTGGCACTGTCAGTCTAGGAGCAGTCGCTTTCTGTCTCCTAGTACCTGCTTTTGCCTTCATCAAACTCAATTGAAATCTGGATCTTCGACTTCTCCCCTAGGTGGCTGCCCTGACCTAGTTAATGCTAGGATGGTCCCCTGCCTCTCTGCAGCTAGCATTTCCTCATATGTGTCTCTATATTCATCCACCTCATCTCTTTGCTGCTGCTGATAAACCATTGTAGGTTTCAGCTGATAGGACGGACCGGACTTGCCCTGCAACTCTTGCCTCAACTTTTCTATCACCTCGTCCCTCTGATCTCTCTGCTGGTTCATGTAGAGAGACATGGAACCTTGATGCACTTGGAAATGATATATCCCCGGCACACTCTCGGTCTCCCATAATTGGAACACGACGTCAGTCTTCTGCTCCGCATGCCATTCATCTACTCTATCCTTGACAGGCTTATTGGGATCAAACGAGATCATTCTGCTGTCTGGAAAGTACAGTCTTCCCCCTTCTCCTATGTTCACTTTGCCAGTCGTCAGATGTGCTTGGCGCACAGGACAGTCTCGATACATATAACCTGTCATATGACAATAGAAACAGTTCCTAGGTGCTTCTGGCAGCTGATAGCACATCATTGGAGGCGGTGGAGGCTGATACATCCTCATAGGCGCCGGCTGGGGTGGAGGCATCTGCTGCGCCATCCTTGTCTGTTGATGAATAATATTTTTGAATTCATCTAACAACTGCTTCTGATTTCTCTCGCTAGTTGTTATCCAATCTTTGAAGATGGAAAACTCCTGCTTGATACTCTCTAGCTCTTGTTGCACTGGAGCTGGCATCATGCTCTCCATTTTTATTCTGACAGGAGGAACTACGGGTAACTTGTCTCGATCTCCTCCTGTGGATCCAGGATTTAACACCTGAGCTAGGTCCTCTGAGCTAGGTCCTCTGCAACTCGAATAAACTCGTCCAGCTGGTATCTGTCTTCTGCCCTAGCTGGTGGTGCAGTTGCGCTGTTAATGTTCCTACATTATTTCTGATTAAGAAATCCCACATGTCCTTTGACTGAGTTGCCTGTATATCTAGCTTGGCATATACTCGGTTTCAGAATTCTGGTGTGAGGCAATCTGCAAAGTATGCTACTAGCGTATGATTTGCTAACAACATTGGCACTTCCACTAGTTCTTGGCCTTGACTTTAAATGCTCTCTTGAACATCAACAGCTCTGAGAGATCCGACTCTCCAATCCTCTGATTTTCTTTGCACACCTGTTTAAGGTGTTTCAGAGAACCGGTAGATAGTCCTATAGCTTCAGGGTAGTCCTTAATGATATCTTTCTTGTAGTCGACGTAGGTTTTTCCTATGTCTGCATATGAGTCAAAGGCCTGCCATTGCGCCTCTATTCTGGGTGATACATATCGTCCAGCATATTTCTTTTTATCAGTTTCTGTTAAAACTGTATTCCCTTTGAAACACTCCTCTAAGTCGTCGAAGTATCTCAACAACTCCTCTGGCCTGCTATCTTCAAACTGAGGTGCCTCCTTCTGATTTCTAGCTGACATCGGCATGATGGGCATAGTATCGGGTTTTCCTAGTTTCTTTTTAGCTAGCTCTACTAGGAATCTCACAAAAGCTGCTGAGTATGTCTCCTGCTTTTCTGGTTGAGATTTTTGTTTCTGTTTTTCTTTGCTAGTGGATGGATGGCTATCTCTTCTTTGTCTAGTCATAATTCTAGTCCTAGCAGAATTTCCTTTGGTAACTCCTTTCCTAGTTCTGATTCACTAGCTTGGTCCCAATCTTCAGGTATTTTCTCTTTTACAAGCTAGTTTCTTTCGAGCTTATCGAGAGGCTAGGTGACAGAGGTTCTGATTTTGCTAACAGAATTCTTCCGTCTGAGGCTCTACAGACGCTCGGTTTTCGCTAGTTTCTCCAACTGGCTCATTTTGTTCGCAATCATGCTCAATTTGGTGTATTACTCCTCCTTCTTCTCCTTTTCTTTCCTGGGTTTTCATTGGTAGTCTCGGTAACTGACCAGCGGCTTGCGAGTTATGCGTACCTCTGGGTTTCGGCCCGCTTGGTGAAGGTCCACTAGCTGGCTGCATGGGTCTCGCCAACGACGACGGTGGATTGCTTGGCTTAGGCACCGTTTTCACTGCCTAGATGTGGTATTTTCAATTGATTTCGCTTTTGCAAACATCCTCGCTCAATTGTACCAGTTTTGTGTAATGCTACAAATTTCAAAGTTCCAATAAAATATGTTTCTGAACCACCCCTCATGGTGGGCTCCAGATGAGAGACCCGCTATGTGCTCAGTGACCTAAACAACACACACAACTGCAGAGCAAGATCCTAACCAGGTTGAGCGACACTCTACTAGCTTTAGAAATATGTAGTGTGCTTTGCTCCACAATGTCTATTTTGTTCAACTAGCTGACTTGTAGACAGTACCTCGCGGTGATAGGGCGCGGCACGGTCCATCCGTGGAATTTTGCGATTTCCCAATCAATCAACCTATTACACTAGGGAAACAAGGGTAGGCGGCATACCTCGTGCTGGCCGACTAAGTGGGTTACACGCGGGAAACCACATAACCAAGTACAACGGAAGTAACTATCTATGGTCCGGCGGGCCTAGCTAGTAAGCTCAGAAGTACGCGTAGAACTAAGGTTGATGCCAAAGAAGCATGACCTCCGTGTGTCCCTGCGAATCAAACAAGAGGCTTCGACTGGAGAAACCCGTGCAGAATGAGAATCCTGAAGCCTTGAGGCACAACTAGTCCAACATGGATATGGCGTGAGACGCATCGATCGCAGGCCAAAGAACACGTGACCAAGAGGTCCACATTGTCCCATACACCTATCTGTCCATTATACGCGTAGAACGGCTGAGTAGTTCGGCTCCGAACAGGCCGAGCGGTCATAAACCAGCTCATAGTGAAGCACGCGGGAAACGCCGCCATAGAGGTGGTGGCTCCGACTTGACTGACGACCGTGCTGTACCGGTAAAAGAGAAACCCGTGCTAAACGTGCCGTGCATCCCAATTGGGCAATAATGTGTCTAAATACAGACCCAACTGTATTGATCCCAAAAGAGGGTGTTCCGCGACATAGCGGTTCATTCTTGAAACCAAAACATACGCCAGAAAACGGGGACTCACCAGTAACCGTTACCGAACAGACCTGTAATCACGACACCATGAACCAGTAGAAATAGTGCTATTAGATGCGTAGAATCATATGCAACATGTAGAGGCTTGGCGCTCAGTAGGTATAAAATACGCTTGTAACGCACGTAGTAGAGTAGGCAATCCACCCCACAGTTGACACTTTAAAACCAGTGAAAACACTTAAGGGAACGATTTAACCTCGTCGCACCAGACTTAATTTAATAAAGACCAACATTTGATGCTTCAAAACAGCTTTGCGACCATTGCAAGTTTGAGAAGTAGTTAACCAGAATTTGACGTGTGTTTCTGTAAAGTGTAGCATGCACCCGTCGTGACCATGTGAAAGTTGTAGTGCGATCCCGTCGTGGTAGCGTGAAAGTTGTAGTGCATACTCGTCGCGGTCACTGCATGAAAGTTACAGGTTGTTAAAGTCAAGTTAAAGTCAAAAGTTCGTATCAGTCGTCAAGTTAAAGGAAGTCCGAGTCGGCATTGTTTGAAGTTAGAAAGTCACCACACCAGTTCTACAGAACTAAAACCCGCCCCATACCAAAACCCGCATAGACTTGTTTACCAGTCGAAGCACTTCTCCTTTTTCATACTTTACCCCCGAGACTCGCACACAAGACTACGTCTAGTCAAGTTGTTGGTTTTGTGGTTTGGTTGTGTTGAGTGTAGAGTTCTTTCTGCACCACTAGCTAGATCATTTCCAACGTAGACGAAACCTAGCACTTTAGTGGTTCGTTTAACATCAGGGAAAAGCGAAAGACTATGTAGTTTCTCACTCAAAGCAGGTAGACACGGTAGAAATTCAGTTGTTAGATAGACCTGGTAACTCACGTACAACTATCAATTGTTATCATATTATTTAATAGTGCTATCTAAGTAATGGTCCCACACCAGTAGACTATGTACCTTGAAATAGCTAGTAGAGCTGGTAGAGTTGATAGATCCGAAGAAATAATTTGGTGATGACAGAGAATTGAACTCGGGATGTAGACAAAAAGAACCATGCAATCTTACCACTTGGCCAATGCAGGATGTAATTTGATGTGAATATACAATGCCACATGGTGTTCTCCGAAGCATGTGGCGAATCTCAAATGTGCTTAAGTTCATTCAGACTCCGACAGACCAAACACAACACAATGTTCGACTCACACTCAGAAATTTTCACATCATCATTTGTCGCTCCTTTGTTTCCTCCTTCCCTTTTCCTTCCTCAATGGCCCTCAAATTATACAAGAGCTCTCTCTTGTCGGACCCAGGGGAGTAGCAACAGTACCAAGTACGTGGAAGCCCACCCTCGTGTCTTTGTTTACCGTAACACCTCCTTTTGCCCAGGTCTTTGTGCCACAGGCACTGAAACACGACACCACAATGCCAGTGACTGCAAAAGGTGACACAAATGGAAGCAGGGCACAGATAGGACAGCGAGGGCACAGGTTTGTCATGTATGAACTCATCCGACTTGCCCAACCTACTCACCTTTCCCCTTTCGTGCAGCAGGGTGTTTAGCCCCCCATCATTCGGTCACAGCGCCCAACTGTCATAGCCCGCACCCTCACCTACAACACGCGAGCAACATCGTATAAGTCAGCATGACGTGCGTCGATTGTTGTATCACCGTTTCTTGATGGCCTGCCTGCAGCCTTCCGTGCTTGTCACTCTTTGTGCTCGTGGCAAGATTGGGAGCTCGTAGATGATTATAACACGATGCACGTTTATTTTTTGGTTTGTTATTGTTCAGCTTGCTAACTTAACAATACTTTTCAGGTACCTGAAGCATACCAATCTGCTTGCAGTGCCAGAGCCAAGGGCAAGGAGTCCGAGGCGCAAGGAAGGACAGGCGAGACTGATAGCGAAACAGAGGATTAGTGACTATCTTAGCATTCATCATGTATTTTGTTAGAGGAGACCCATCACGAGGAACAACGTGGGTGATAAACAAGGTCGAAGATATGGTACATGACGAGTACGGACGGTATATAAGGGATCGGGTGATGAGGTAAGCTACTCATAACATCACCCCCTCCTCAAGAACCCTCTCGGGTGACGTGAATGATGAGCGAGGTGGCGTAGAAAGTTACAGAGGTGGTGAGGAAGATAAAAGTAATCAATTGTAGTACTCATCATTGCCATCCCAATCCTCATATTCGCCCTCTTCGTCTTCTTCAAATTGTTCTTCTTGAAAATCGTCGTAGCATTCTGTGTTGGCATCACCGCCGCCGGAGTCTTCTTCATAGTAGTGTTGGTTGTCATCGCAGTCATGTTGGGCGACGTTTCCAGCGTCGGATGTGATCTCGCCCTCGTCTCCAGGACTAGAGGAGTAGAGGTCGTGTTGTAAATGGTTATGGATGGCGGCAGAAGTCTCTTCGAGGAATTCGATCTGCGCATAGCAGTCCTCAAGACGCTCCCTGACTTCAGTCTCGAGAGATAACAGAGTGTCGCGTGATTCAGGCTCGTAGGTCGTTTCCAAGTCTATGTCGGAGTTGTCCATGACGCAGACAGGAAACGGAGAGTCCTCGAAGCACGTGTTGACGCTGAATGCGTAGCAAGTGACTATATGCACGGGACAAAGACGCGAAAAGGCTGGAGGGAGGTAGAGTGGCCTCGTCAAGGTGTGGGACAGGAGTATATGCGTTCGGAATAAGGTTGGGTGCGAGGGTGTGATGCGTGAAAGGAATCGGAGTATATGCAGTCGAGAAATTAAGGAAAAGTGGCAGAGGCGATGGTTTAAGGATGGTAGGGGTGATTCGGAGGTTGATAGTGACAGGTGGGAGGTTGAAGGGAATCGCTTAAGGCAGGTAAGGGCGGGTACGAAAAATGTTCAGGAGGTGAAGGTTTTGATACAGCGGAGGTATAACAGTCTTGTTGGGGAAGGACGTCGGGATTTCGAGAAATGAGAGGTCTGAGGATGATGAAAGGGCGTCGGAATGAACAAGAGAAGGGAAAGGAGATCGTGAGGTGTGAAGATGAAGGTATCGGTTTTTGTATATCTTCGACCTGATGTTAGAGGAGACCCATCACGAGGAACAACGTGGGTGATAAACAAGGTCGAAGATATGGTACATGACGAGTACGGACGGTATATAAGGGATCGGGTGATGAGGTAAGCTACTCATAACATATTTGTCATGTAGTAGCTACGAGTAATGCGCAAATCATATTATTCATCCCTATATATATGCGTGATTTACATTGTAATTAGCCTGTCTATCAGTCTGTCCATAGTTCCAATACAATGGATAGACCTGGTAGCGTGAAAGCTATTGGAATAATTGTGAGCTACTGAGTCACATGCATGCGCTACGGGGTGCTACTGAATAATGGCTGAGATCTACTGTATCTATATATTTGGGGACTACTCTACCACTCTACCCCGACTATTGGTGCTACGTAGGTCTACATAGAATTGTTTGTTTCTCCTGATGAAGTGGGTATGAGGGATTACTCAAATACATGTTTTATTGTAGTTTCAAGCCTCATTTTATCACAGGGATGAACAGTTTTATTGATTTTATTTGAGAGGAACTCTCTAGGACACTGCTAGCTCAAATTTCGAAGCACTAGCTGCTCTGAAGCTTTGGGAACTTATCTGAAACTAAGGCCGCACTGTGCGCTACCTTCTGAACGATCTGCTAGCCCACTGTGGACTCTGTTTCTGACTCTTAGGCGCTCTCTTGGCCTCTAAGCACACTCTGGCTTCTAAATTCTTGGACCTTGTCCTCAAGAACTTTCTCTTTATTTAACTAAGCCTTCTCTGGCTTCAAATGAACTCTATTGAAGTCAAACTGATCCTTTATTTGTTCTCTTTCTTACTAGACACTGCGCCTTAGCTCAAAATAAAACAGAGAAGAGATTGCTTAAGGTAACTAGCTACATAGGTACATCTTTTATACTACAGCTATGTGTGGTTCTAGTATGCAAATAAAATAGTGTAAAACATTCTTATCTCATGTAAATAATGCCTGCAGGCAATGGGTATAGGGTTGACTATTCCAGGTGACCAGATAGAGGTCAAGGATTTGGAAATTCATCCCATTTTAGTGCGCTAGGACGCTCCTGACTTCCGCGTACCATGCGCATCATGCGTGCATCTCGGCTAGTGGTGCCACTTTATTCCGGATCTGCAGCCATCATTGATGCTGGTTCCTTCTTTCCTTTCTCGTCCTATTACCACTTTTAGTAGTCCCCCGGGTAGAGGGTAGAGCATGCGTCTAACTAACGCGTCCATGTCTCGTGCGTCTCACAGTAAGTCACAAGATATGCTCACTAGTAGTCAATGCACTTGCATCTAGCTTTCACTAGCTGTGTCTTGCGCTCCTAGCCATAGTATTTTGTAGCTAGCTATTCAGCAATACACTGATTGTACTGAATTCGCCACGCTCTAATTCCAAAGCATCCAGAAGTCTTTTGATTTATTCCCCATGGTGCGTATGTGCCGCACTAGTCATTTATGACTGATGCATTCTATGTTTCACTGCCTGATAAATTTTAACTGTCTCCTGGCTTATCATACAGACTCAGCTAGCTCTGAACCGCATCTGATTACCATTGTCACAGGTTATATGACAACTAGTAGTTGCATAGCTAGGCCTTAGACTACTAACTTGGGTGCGTTATAGTCTCTCTGTCTCGGTTATATTCCATAGGTAAAAGATGATATATTGTGAAATTCATGCATGGCCGGTTTGTGGCCCTATCAACGCCGCTCGGCACGGGGGCAGACGAATGCGACAAATACTTTGCCTTGTTCTTGCGATGTTCTTCCTTATCGAGAGCTTCTTGTTCCTGTGCAAGCGAGGCCTCGGCAGCATTAGCAGCCTCAGCCCTCTCACGGTCTCTGTTGGCTGATGCTGCATGCTCGGCAGCAATGTCGGAGTCCCACTGAGCCTTCTGCTGGTTGTTGATGTCCTCCCAGGCAGCGACTAAGAAAGCCACGGCTCCTTCTTGGGTCATTCCAGCCTGAATGAGGTCATTGCGATGTTCAGTGAAATTTTCACCTGCAAAGTCAGGGCAGGATGCCTGATGCGGGTTGTACTCGGTAGGCATATTAAGTGAAAATAAGGTAATGAGAAAAGACTCAAAAAGAGATTTTCTGGTGAGAGGCTTTGCTGAGTGGGATGCGAGAAGAGCGAGTGAGTCTTGCTGTTGAAGTGAAGAACTTAGAACTGCAAGAGGCTCTCTCTTTTCATCACATAGATGTTATTCTGCTGTCACATTCGTTACTCACTCAGACTTAGAATGGCTATCTATGATGAAGCTCCTTACTCTCAATATGAGAGGGTGCTTTTAGGAGCCTGGGTGGCTGTGAGCATTTTATGATACATTTAATTTTGATATGCAGTATAGTTTAGTGTCCATTTTTATCTTTCCCATTTTACCGTAGTGCTTTTTGTTGTATTTAAGTAGCTTAAGTAAAATATTGGACCTTGTGTGATTGCAAGGGTTCCTGTTCAACCCAAGTAAACAACAGAAACACATTTATTTTAACAAGCTATTGGAATAATTTTGAGCTACCAAGTCACATGCATGCTACTGACTCTACCACTCTACCCCGATTATCAGTGCTACATAGGTCTACATAGAATTGTTGCTTTCCCCTGATGACTTGTTCTGCCACTTGTGTTATCTTATCCTATAATAGGCCTTCCTCACACCTCAGATGGCTCATCTTGAATTCCTTTGAAAACTTTTCAGCATTGTCAACCATAAAGCAGCATCATCTGCTTGCTCCACATATGAAATGAAAAAATTAGCCAATGCATGATCATCTAAATCTCCAGGCAGGAGCAAATCTGCAAAGTACTAGTAGGGGAGCTCAGAGTTGGCCGTAGATCGTCTACCGTAGGAGCAACCAGGCACAATTGATCATATTTTCAAGTCCGATGATTAAGTAATGTACCCACCATGTCACACAGCTGCCAGTGCGTAAGACGCATTCTGTTGCGTGTTTAGCCTCAGCATCTAAATCCTTGGTGAAAAATGGCACACAGAAACTATCATGCCCTCATGAAAAGGGTCTACATAATCCACATGCTGCTTCGTGACACCAACGAGCTCAAAAATCAGCCAGATTCTCACAAACTTAAGCAACAACTCCTATCTGATCTCTCAATTCTTCATGGAATTGACACTACTCACTATCTACACCCTCGCACCCATGTACGGCCTTGCTTGCAAAGAGCACCTAGTTCTCCTGCTTCTCCATTTCCACCAATAGCTTCCAGGTGAGTTCATGGACCATGGTTGTCTGCAGTCCATAGAATTGGAGCTCTAGTAGCATTAGTTGATTTAGCCATGTTTAAATGAGTGTGTAGGGTAATTAGGAGGGCTGAATGGTACAGAAATGCACTGAATGAGCGAGAGAGCTAAGGAATACGGCCGCAGACGGCCGCCAGAACTGAGCAAACGCGACGCCCGGCATTGACTCAACGCAATGGTCACACTGTGTCACATCTTACTTAATTGTCGGACTTGGAAATATGATCAATTGTGCCTGGTTGCTCCTACGGTAGACAATTGGCAGTTAAATTATGTGTGTAGCGCAATTAGGACCTAACTGAGTTTGAAAACCTATACACATGTAAACAAAGCATCTGGCAGGAAATACATAGCTTTGTACTCCTTGGAAGATCGAGCACAGCAGAAAATTTCACTTTGTCCTCATAAAAATGTTGCTCCTCCCTTCTTCAATGTGTCTGGAAAAAATGGAGACTTTGCACACTTTTTTTGACCAAAAATGCGAAATTCTGCTCTGGGTGACCTTTCCTACATTCTGATTGCATACTTGCACATGAGAAAACATAGGATCAAGCCCAAAAAAATCCTGAGAATTCAGAGACACATGTAGAATTAAGTATTGAGGCTCAAATCTTAAAAGGTGAAACCCTGAAAGTAGAGGAAAAATCGAAAATTTTGCCTTGAATTTTCATTGGAAATTAAATCCAGTCAGTATGTAGCAAAGATTCCATGCAATTAATTTAGGGCATGTCTGTCTAATACAACCATGTTTTATTGGTAGTCTTTTCTTAAGGTTGCGCTTTGCGCGAGAGAAAAAATATGTGCATTTTGTGTGGACATGGAATTTGATGGTCTGAGATACATTGGGGCGCAAAGCGCTTGAGAAAATTTTGGATTTCTATGCTACAATAAACTAGCATCCATGATGGTACATTTTGCATAATTTATATTAATTTATTCTGCCGCTGAGAGGTTGTGTTGGGTTCTCTTTTCTCTCTCTCGATTTAATTTATTTAATTTTTATTTAATTTAATTAATTTTCCACATGAACTACAACTATAATAGGTGAGCCAAATTTCTACGGCCAACTCTGAGCTCCCCTAGTATATGATCCATAAACAGAGAGGCAGAATCAGAGAAACTAACTAATATCAAGCCTGGACAATTCTCAATCATCCAAAGTTCATGTTCCTCTTTTAGATGAAGGTCAAAAGCTATTACAATGTAGTCTCGTGCCAGTCTCTCTTAACGATCCATTTTGGGATATCTCGCAAGAGAGTCTGGGACACAACCAACCAGATAACCAGGACCTTCTCTTACAACTTTCGACGGTTTATTGCCCACCCCATCTTGTTTTTGAATTATTTTTTTGCTGGTAATTTAGACGATGTTCGTGAAAGGCTACCTCGCCCTTTACAATTTTAAATCCATTGCACATTCATTCGTAAATGCCCTCAATCTGAAGACGCTTTTTGGCAGTGGCTGTGCCATCAGCCTTTACCCAAATATCTCTCGATATCTTTTGCACATCCCTACGCCTTCAGCAAACCTATTCGAGTATCTAGGATTATTTAAGAGCTCTAACAGAGAATGCTATGAATTTTCAGTGATGAAATTCGGTCAACTTCCAATGAGAAACGGTGGAAGAGCCACTACCAGCCAAATTTGTAAGTGAATGTCCCGGTTATGTGGTTGGAAGTGTCCCAGACTCTCTTGACAGGCCCGCCTAATTGGGACAGTTAAGAGAGCTGGTCCGAGACTAATTACAATGGCTGGTGATCATTGGACTCTACATCTAACAAAGTTCCATATTAAGTAATGTAATCTATGTCAAGACAATGATGCTCAAGGCTTGTCTGCGAACATCTTTTTAATGGCCGCAGTCGAGTACGATTTTGGGCGTTCAAGGGCTATGGGAAAATCAATCAAACCTAAATCTATAAATAAAGGAAAGAAAAAACATACGAGCACCAAGAGCACGGTCCCAGATTAACTGGGCGGCAACACCAAATGCACGGGAGACACCAAAGAGGACGGTGTAGAATTGCATTTGGTCAAGACCATAGTGGGTGAGAAGAACGCCAGAGTGGGCGTCGACATTGGGCCAGGGGTTCTTGGCTTTACCGGCCTATATAGAGGAAAAGGAATAAACGTGGGGATCGGTGACAACAAAACAAACACTTTCGAACCTCGAGGAGAATGTCAGGGACGAGGTTGTAGATCTGGCCAACAAGCTTGAACAATTTGTCGTCAGGCAAGTGCTTCAAGGCGAATTCACGCTGGGCTGTGTAACGAGGATCAGTCTTCCTCAGGACAGCATGGCCGTAACCGGGAACGACGTGGCCGCCCTTGAGAGTCGACCAGATATACTCCTTGACAGCTTCATCCGACGCATCCTGTCCGATCTGGGCCTGCATTTTACGCAGCCAGATCAGCACTTCCTGATTCGCAAGGCCATGTAGAGGTCCCGCAAGTCCATTCAATGCGGCTGCATATGAAAGGAAAGGGTCGGAGAGGGCAGATCCCACAAGTTTACCGGTATGAGCAGAGACGTTTCCACCTTCATGATCACTGTTAGGGAATTTGTGGTTAGAAACCTTCGGTTTGAGAAGGTGGTAACGGGATATTCACCTGTGGATGGTGATGTAGAGACGGAGGAGTTCCACGAAGGCAGCATTCTCGCCGAAACCGAGGAGGGTTGCCAAATTGTAGGAATAATCTTTTGAGGAATCAATGGCAGGGAGTTTGCCTTGACCGAAGACATTGCGATAAATGCGACCCGCGATGTTGGGTAATTTGGCAATGCTAAAGCAGGGGTCATGAGAAGATTAGTGACGCCAGTAGGGATAGAGTACATACAGGTCCATCGAGTCCTCGAAGGTCGGCCCCCAGTACTCCTTCTTCGAAACACCATCCTGGTAGGCTTTGGCAAAGGCGGAATTATGATTCAACTACCCAAGGGCTTAATATTCAGGAACAAGCAAGCAACGCGTGAAGGAAAAAGACGTACAGCGGTCACAGCCAAACTGAATTGGCTCATGGGGTGGAGGGTGGGTGGACATCTGTCAAGAATCTCCTCGACGAACTCGGGGATAGCTGAACGAGCGGCCCAATCGCGCGAAAGCTCGGCGACCTGCTCCTGGGTGGGGATCTCGCCAGTAACCAAGAGCCAGAAGAGCCCTTCTGGAAGAGGCTCTGAGCCACCTGGTGCTTTGGGAAGTAATTTCTGGCATTCAGGAATGGTTTTGCCACGGAAGCGGATTCCTTCCTCTATATATATAACGTGATTAAAATATGATGGAAGGGTTATAAGGTGACGTGGATGGCACCTGCGTCGAGGACGGAGCCGTCCCAGATGAGAGCAGGAAGACCTCGCATTCCCCTAGGCGAGGGGAGGAGGATTTGTTAACTTGGATGGTCTGAATCACATATGACGACATACCCGTAGAGCTGATCAACAAGGACGGGGCCAAAGGATTTTTTGCCATATTGTGCGCGGACGGCTTTTACCTAGGATAAAGTTAGAGAGAGACGAGCAAGGTTGGGGAAAACACACGTTCTCGATCTCCTTCGGAATGAGCTCAGCCAAGCGTTCCTTGAGAGTGACGGGTTTGGCTGAGGTGGAGGAGAAACGGACAGCAGAGCGCAAAAGAACAGGACGCGACTGTTGGGGAAGAAAGAGATGAGACGAGCAAATGGAGAAAAGAGGGGTAACTTACGGTCCTGAAAAGAGAGGTGGCAGGGGCAGACATGGTCGTATATGTCGGAGTACAAGGAGAGACTTGTCTTTTATTTATACAATTCTCGAATCTCTTTCCGAATTCCTCCACATCACATGACTACGTTACATAAGCGCTACTCTCCTTCCTTTCTCTCTCTCATCGGAGTCATGGCGAAAAGAAAGCGAACGGTGGAAAAGACTGAATCGACAATCCTTCCTCAGGTTCTCTTTCATAGTCCTTCAGCTGTCCACCATACTCACCCTCATTCAATTAGAAAAAACATTATCGCCAGCGCGCCCATGCAAACCCCTTCTCCGACCATGCTCTCCAGTATCCATCAAGCCCACATGCCATAGACTGGTCCGTTCACTATCCAGCCTTCGCAGGCACTGGAAGGGCTCCCGAACTTGCAGATGTCGGATGCGGCTTTGGTGGTCTCTTAATATCACTTGCTCCCATGTTTCCGGACACCCTTATGCTTGGTAGGTCTCGCCTTCGCTTCGTCGACACACCTTTTCATTCTCTTCGCAGGGATGGAAATTCGCGTCCAAGTATCGCAATACGTCCAAGATCGTATCGCCGCTCTCCGTGTTACTTCGCAGGCAGAGGAAACTCCCGCCTCTTCGCCATCTCCCTTCCAGAACGTTTCTGTCGTCCGAGCAAACGCCATGAAATTTCTGCCCAATTATTTCGCAAAACATTCGTTATCCGCCCTCTTCTTTCTCTTCCCTGATCCTCACTTCAAATCACGAAAACATAAAGCCCGCATCATATCTCCGACATTGCTCGCAGAATACGCCTATGTCTTGCGACCTGGCGGCATTGTCTACACGATCACCGACGTTAAAGATCTCCACGACTGGATGACGACCCATCTCTCTGCCTTTCCTTTATTTCAACCCGTCGACGAGGAAACTCTCCGCTCAGAAGGAAAAGGCCCTATCATCGACGCTGTCTACACCAGTACGGAAGAAGGGAAGAAAGTCGAGAGAAACGGCGGTGACAAATGGCTGGCATGTTTTCGACGCGTTGAAGTCCCATGAACGGCACGCCCTGTATTCCTCAATATTGATATCTTTTCAAAAAAAAAAAAGAAATTTGTCCCTTACATCCTTGTCATCAGTCAATCAAAATCGTTCATTCCTTCGTCAACATCCACTGCTGTATGTCCGCCTTGATATTGGCTGCCAACCTCTATCGAGCCCAGTAGATTCCTCGACCGTCCCAAAATGGCCGCCTTCATCTCCCCATGAATAACCAGACCTGCATCCGTTGCTAATCGAAAAATTTCTTCAAAGCGATCCACATGTAGCCTTGTCTCCATCGTCACCAGGGATACCTCCCGCGTTTTGGGCATGACCGCTATGGTTACATTGGGGACGTCGCTCTCTTCCAAGAGAGTTAGGTCAAGAAGAGGAGACGTCGAATGTACCCCGCCACTAACGGCACAGACAAAATCAAGCATAGGAATGCCAGCATTCATCAGTGCGAGCGTCGTTCCGTTAATACACGCCTGAAGCAGTCCGCCGTCTTGTTGAATTACTTGCACAAAAATGTCGATTTGAGACCGAGGATATAGAGAGGTCTGTATGACAGGCTCGAATGTAGATTTTATAGTTGCGGCGAATTCCAATATGCGCCTATGAGGCATTAAGTCGTTACACAAGTATGAAAGAGAAGTGGAAAAAAGACGGACTTGTCACCACGCGAGCGTTTTCTGCGGTCTCCGGTGCTAAAAGCGGCAACTGATACCTCCACATTGATATTTGCACGGTCGTGAATCGTTTGCGAGCGCATTTTAGCTTCTCGTGGACCGAACACAGACACAAGGACATGGGTGAGTCCATGGGTGATGACCGCCGAGCCATCTGCATGTCCTTGCTGCGAAAGGTCGATATCGATGCTCCGAAGCTCGAATTGGCGGCGGCCATCCGATCGAAACCCGCCTTCGTTGAGGATTTCAACGCGGGATGCCTGCGATGAAAGGAGTCAGGATGGTCGAACGATGCGATGATTTGAACGTACCATGTCGTAGATAAAAAGCAAGAGATTTAGTGTATGTGACTGTTATTTGTTATGGACTCGGGGCCAGTCAATGTAGAGAGATCCGATAGGCGCGCAATCCTCCTCTCCTCTGTACTCTCGCTTTGCTCTCTTATCCAGAGCCCAGGTTATCCCAATGTCTGCCCCTCTTTCAGATCTCGCTGTCCCCCCGTCCATTCTGGACACAGATCTTTACAAGGTCAGTAGCCACACTGGCTGCCGTCCCACGAACGACTCACACATGCGGACCCTGATTGCAGTTGACGATGCAACAAGCGGTGTTGCGTATATTTCCTGACATCCAAGCTAGCTATCGCTTTACCAATCGAAGCGCTTCTGTCCTGTTCTCTCGTCAATGTATCGAACGTTTCCGAACTGCTGTGTCTCGTTCGTTGCCCATCTTCTCCGACCATGGTCTCACACTGATAAGTCCGGACCAGATTTCAGCACAGTTTCCTTAAGCGAGGCGGAGTTGCAATGGCTCAAGAAGGCTTGCCCATACCTTTCCCAAGATTATCTCTCTTATCTTTCATCTTACCGATATAAACCCGAACAAGTCAAAGTCAAATACATCCCTGTCACGAGCGATAACTTGCAAGGCAAGGTCGAAATTGACATCGTCGGCCCATGGGTTGAGACCATCCTCTGGGAGGTCCCTCTTATGGCCTGCCTTAGCGAGTCATATTTCCAGACTGTGGCCGTCGACTGGAATTATGATCATCAAGATGGTAAATCTTCGAGGATTCAGTCACCGCATCGTGTCTAAAAAATAATTTTGATCCAGAAATCGCCTACTCGAAAGGCAAGACCTTGCTTGAAGCGGGTTGCCACTTCAGTGAGTTTGGAACTCGAAGGAGAAGGTCTTTCCGGGCACAAGACATCGTTGTCCAGGCCCTCGTCCGCGCATCGCACGACATTGGTACTGGTGGCCTTTCAGGAACTAGCAACGTGCGTGAGAGCTATTACAATTAACGCCCATAACTTCGTATAACATCACCGGAAATAGGTCCATCTTGCCCAGAAGTATGACCTGACACCCATCGGCACAATTGCACAGTGCGTCTCAAAATCCTGGCTGCAGACCAGAATGACATACATCCATGATTGATAGTGAATGGTTCATGGGTGTATGTTTATGACTTTTATTTTGTATCTCTGAACGAACGGATTATAGGTCGCTGCCTTAAGAGGTTATGAAAAGGCCAATACCGTTGCATTGAAACTCTGGGAGGAAGCCTATGACGGAAAGGAGGCCCCCTCATTGCGTTGACAGATACGTTTATGACGGAAATTTTGTTAAGGTAACCCGACTTGCAAGTTGTAGTGACTCTCACCATTCATCACCTTTTCTGACAGGACTTGATGGAAGAGCCAGAACTTGCATATAGATGGACTGGACTACGTCAAGACTCCGGAGATCCCTTCATCTTTGCGCCCCGTGTCAAGACGATGTATCAATCTCTAGGCATACCCCATGACTCTAAGTCGCTCATTTTTTCGGATGCTTTGAATGTGGAAAAGTGTCTCGAGATCAAGAAACAATGTGACGAACTAGGTTTTAGCAAAGGTGCATATATTTATGTGTCGTTTGCCAAACAATTTCTGATGACTTACGATTTCTTCAGTGTCTTTTGGGATCGGTACAAACCTCACCAACGATTTCCGGACTGCCTCGACAGGCGAGAAAAGCAAGGCGCTGAATATTGTCATCAAGCTGGCTTCGGTTGATAAAAAACCCTGCATCAAACTAAGTGACGACCCGAACAAGGTAAGCCATCTTCAGTCATGTTTACTTTCGTCTCCTTAACGTATTCCCCCAGAACACGGAAATGAAGACACTGTCGACTTCGTCAAGGGCGTGTATAACTTAAAGTAAAGATTCGATAAAGAAGCTGCGCGTTAAAGAAGGTAAATTGGACTTTAATAATTGTAATCAAGTTGTACTGTACAATATATATGTATGACGCTCTGATGGGATGCCTACCTAGAGTCCAAATTGAATGAACGAGTATAAAATTTTGGATATGGAAACAATTCTTGAACCTTGGACAAGATTAGGAGCGCTCACGTGCAGTGTCCGACAACTCTTCGCTTGATTACGATGAACGTTTTAACTTGCAACTTCAAACACCAAACACGCTCCAGACTACGCAGTAACACAGTTCTGTTCCCGCCTTCATCATATTCTTTGAACTCGATTAACCGTACGTCTCCTATGGCCGACGTCCGTGCTCTGCTGAAAGCAAAACGGCAAGAGGCTCGCATCACCCATCCTTATGCCGCATACAACTCTTCTGGTCAACTGAGATGCTCAGTGTGTGGGTCAATAGTCAAGCATGCATCCGCTTGGGAAGGCCATTTGGGGAGCAACTACATCGTACAAACGTGGCTCGCATGCGAGAAGAAGAAAAAAGACAACAGGAGCAGAGGAGGCCGTGGTACCCGAACCAGAACCTACGGGAAAACGGAAGGCTCCTCTGGAGGAATCTGAAATTCAAGTCGAAAAGAAGAGGAAGGTGGAAGACCAGAGCAAAGGCTCGCAGTCATTTCCCCAGGACTTCTTCTCAGATCCGTCTCGCGCTCCAGTGGTGCTATCCGGAGACTCGGACGACGAAGATGCGGAGGAAGATAATCAGGCATCCCAAACACAACCATCTGCGAAAAACGCTGTTGTTGATTTGGAATACGAACGATTTCAGCGCGAACTTCTAATGAACAGCACAGACCCGACTGAGGCATACGATCGCGCAACTGTAACTGCTGAGCCAGTACTACCTTCAGCACAAGTTCCTGGATTCCCCACCGATTTCCCCCGAAGCTGTCGTACCTGAGCCTGTCAAGCTCACCGACGAAGAAGTCAGGCTGAAACGCGCACAAGAGGAAAGAGAACTCATCATGGATAGATTGTTAGAGGAAGAAAGGGCACAGGAAGATGTTGATACGCGGGTTCAACTTTTGAAGGCTCGACTCGAAGGCCTTCGAAAGAAACGGGGGCTTGCAAAAGCCAACAAAACGAAGGTTACCAGTTGAAAATCGGTGCGTCTAAAATGCTTAATTGTTTTTACTGTAATATACTTTTTCTCACTCTTGGATTACAGTATTTGATACTTCATCGTCCTGAACTGTCTCTACTTCTTTTGTAAACCCAAGCCACTCGAGCCACACCATCCCTTGTTTATGGAACATCATAAGCCCAAGCATGACGGGCAAGTACCACAAGCTATGCTGGAACACCACTCTAGCCTCCTTTTCTCCACCTCTCCGCCAGAACCGCCAGGCAGCCCTCACGCAAAAAAGATTTGGGATCAGGGTAGTCAACGCAAACATCCACGTCGTAAGGCCGGAAAGTGGGACGAGAATGGAACAGATAGGGAGGAGAAGGACGGCGTGGCGAAGGGACACCAAGGCGTTTTTGGTTGGTGAAAAGACAGACAGCATGCGGTATCCGGCTTGTGCATACGAATCACGAACGAGATATGAGAGTGAATTAAAGTGAGGGAACTGCCAACTGAATAGTAGCATGAAAAATGCGAATGGTGCAAGAGGATTGTCAATCAAGGACAAATCCAGTGGAGTAATTGTGCCGCTGGTGAGGAATGGGGGCAAAAACAGTTCCACGGGATAAGTTGTAGTCGGAAGGAGTTTTCCACCGCAAGCAGTCCATCCCATCAATGGTGGAAGGGCTCCTACAACTGAACCGACCCATGTGTTGTATACACTTCTTCGCTTCATCCAGGTGTAGAGTCCAGCGTAAAGTGCAATATTGGCGGCTCCTAGACAAGCAGTGGTGGGACCTACCATTGTCCATAGCAATGCAGGTCCCGCTATTCCTGTAGCGAGAGCGAAACCGGCTGCGTGCATTGGGGTGATCGCTCTCCGAACCAGGGGTCGCGTCCGAGTTCGCGTCATTTGCGCATCGAAAGGGACTTCTTGAATTTGGTTCAGTGTGTTGGCAGATGCAGAGCAAAGTGCTGTTCCCAGGGCAGTGGATAATAAAACCGGTAATGTGGCTGGCAATGGCGATAGTGCTACGCCCGACATTGCTGTAAGAACAACGAGGATTGTGAGTCGTGACTTTGCGAGCTGGCCATAAACTTTTAAGAGTTTGCTCGGGGAGAGTTGGCCGACTTGACGGAATGCTGGCGGCGAGATAGATGGACTCTGGGGGGGTGCATAAGTCAGGTCACTGATAGACGAAAATTTGCTCGTCCCAAAGGTAGCTTGTGGATGAGATGTCCATTGGGCGTTGTGAAAGAAAAAAGAGGTGAAGGTTGGATGTGCAAGGGACGAATACGACTTATTGGCAAGGAATATACGATGCCATTGTAACGGAATATTTCGGAGCATGGCAAAGGCGCCTGGGGGTCATTATTGTAAGAACAGAATCCGATGGTATAATAAATGAGCTTGCCTTGGAGATGCTCCGAACAGTAGTTAGAGTGAACTGCGAACGCGAAAGGCAGGAGAAACGGAATTTAAGCGGAGACTGAAAATAATGACGGATCCCGAGTCAGCGCTACACCGCCCGTTGCACTTTCTCTCTCCCTCCACAATGCCCGGCACACATCTCCTACCGCCTAACCTTCTCAAACTCTTCGCCCCACGTCCGCAACTGCCTTATGCGCGTCCAGTGGATAGAGATATTGACCGCATTCGCAGAAAAGACGTCTCTGGTGTCGCCGACATCCTCGCTCGGTTGAAGGAAGCCAACACGGATTCCTTGATCATTGCTGGAACATCCGATGCTATGGAAGAGGGGGAAGAACCAGTATACACTCATGCTGAAGAAACAAAGCGCCAAATTCGACGTGAAGAGCGCAAAGCGAAGAAGACAGAAGAGTTTAAAATTGCCAAGGAAACCTGTGAGTCCATATAAGCCTCTCTTTAACTGGCATACTGAACCCCTCTTGTGCAGATAAACCTGCTGACGACCCAGAGGCTGTAGGAGACCCTTATAAGACCTTGTTTATTTCGCGTTTGGTAATTTGCTGCACCCCTTGTTTAACACTCATGAAGCTAAACTATGTTATAGCATAAAGCTGCTACAGAGACAGATTTGAGGCGCGAATTTGAAGGCTTTGGTACTATCGAACGGGTGAGAATCGTTCGGGACAAAAAAGGGCGCAGTCGAGGCTATGCATTCGTCGTGTATGAGCGGGAGCGTGACATGAAAGGTTCGTTGGATTCAGATCTGCATCCGACATCTATACATGAGGTTCGCCCACTAACACTTACCACACTTATCATTTTCACCCAGCTGCCTACAAGGAATCTGATGGTTTGCAAATAATGGGTAAGAGAATTCTCGTTGACGTTGAACGAGGCAGGACGGTTCGAGGCTGGAAACCACGGCGTTTGGGCGGCGGCTTGGGCGGCCGTCCCAAACGCGTTGAACCTGCGCCAGCCGTTCCGTCAAGGGGTCCTCTCAGAGGGGGTATGGGTGGAGGCGGCCGAGGATTCAGTGACAGAGGTGGAGGAGGTTTTAGAGGTGGCCGAGGAGGTTTCGGGGGAGGACGTGGCGGGTTTGGCGGCGATCGGCCTGGCTATGGAGGTGATAGAGGGGGTTATGGAGGTGACCGAGGTGGTGGCGGCGGATTCCGCGGTGGGTTCGGTGGTAGCGACGGTGGATTTAGAGGCGGCGGCGGCGGCGGCGGCGGATTCCGTGGTGGAAGAGACGAGCATTCGGGAGGTGGAGGATTCAGGTGAGCGTCGAAACGCCTTCTAAATTCTGGACCTTTATGTATTTTGATATTTTTTTTCCACTTGCAGGGGACGTGGTGGTGGTGGTGGTATCGGTTTCCATGGTAACGGAGGTTTCGGCGACGGTCAGTCGAACGGCTATGGGGCTCCTCAAGCAGCTCCGGGCGGGTTTGGTGGCCCTCCTCCAGGCGGTATGCCAGGTGGTGGGTTTGGCGGAGGTGGAGGATATCGTGGGGACCTTAAACGCGAAGGTCCAAGTGGGTATGATGATCGTGATGCGAAGCGGCCACGCTACTAGGTCTTTGGCGTTTGTCTTTCTTGCTCTGAGTCAAAGGTACACGCCGTTTCGTTTGTTTCTCCTTTGACCTACCGAGCCACGGCGGTTCTGATGGGTGGATCGTGATTCGTTATGGTTTAAGTATTCCCAAGGTTTTGTTTCTTAATGTCTCTTTTTCGTAAGTATATTATTTTTGATCTCCTCAGCGGTTTGTTACGGCAAGGCATTTTCATTCCGCGATTTCTTGTGAATCTCAACGATTTGACTTTCCAGTGTTTGCAACAGTAAATTGGAGGACCAGCGGGCTTATATTTAGGGACAACAGAAACAACTCAGGCCTGTGGAATGTTGCTTCTTACTCAACAACTATCTATACAGGTTCCCTTCGTAGTGAAGACCCGTTCATGCACTCGCAAAATGCGATTTCAAAAACCATACCGTGGTTGGCCAATCGAGTCTCAAATTCAACACAACTAGCTGCGCATTTTGTACAAGAAACAGGAGGATTGCGATTACCTGTGATTGCTCATTATACTGCACATTGGGGTTGACGAATTTGTGTTTAGAGGGACAACTGTTTTCGATGACAGTCTGAATGTACCCATTCGAAATTGGAGCAGCCATTGACTTGGTTTGGACACCTGGGAATTTGTCCGTACGAACGAGTCATCGCCTGTATAAATATGTGGGTTCAACGTTCCGTCCTGTTCAGTCATACAATTCATACGCTCGAGGCTGCGATGTCGGAGGGTTTAGCGAGTGGAGGATCAAAACACAAACCCTGACCCGGCCCTTTCGAATCTCACCCGCCAGCGCACGCCGCCACGCGAGATGATAGGGTTCGACCCTGCTTGTCATGTTTTCCATTGTTCCTGTAAGCACCGGTTGTCGATGGCGTAAATGGACAATGTCGGCGAGGTCGAGCACCTTTTTTTTCGATCATGCTGCAAGTGGAGATACCCGAGGATGTTATCGATAAGAAGCAAGAACTTCGCGGCAACTTCGCGGTTCTGACTCTTCTGAGCATGCTTTTAGCGAATACGCGTGTGTGTCTCTGGAAACGAAAGTGACGTGACGCGCAAATCCTCGTGTTTTGCATGACCGAATCGGGCAAGTTGCAAGAAGGTCAGGGACGATTGTTGAAAAAATGAGTCGTCTTTGATGTGAATTCCCCCATATGTCTTGGGTAGCAACACCCGTGACCCCTCTTGTCTGCAGACTGCAATGCTCCTTGCTGCTCCTCTGAGTTCCTGCGAGTCAGTACAGAGTCTCACGGATTGTATCCTACATATCCTAGTTGCGCGCTAGAAAGCCAGCTGAAGCGAGATTTTTTCCATGTCCGTTTGAACGGGACAAATGACGTATCATCGAGATTCCCCCGACACATGGCCTCGCGTCCGGCGCCGCAGTCAAGATCCTGCAAGATCCTGCAAAGATCACATCGCTTTTGCCTAGTTCAACCCCGCCAGGCCCGCCAAGGCTCCCTTTCGCAAATTTACTCTCCGTCAACAAATTGTCTCTCTATCCTTTGCATATATCTTTTCGCATAATTTCTATCTTTCGTGGTTTCCGTGTTCCTCCAACCCCTCCTCAGGACGATGCAAGAGGCAGAGCCGGAGCCTTGACCTTCCAGCACAACGAATGCGATTGCTTCGGTAACTACTTGTTACCTTGCCACCAAGTTTCCCACTTGTGGTTCCTAGATCTGATCGACCTCGTCCGCCTTTTGCGCTCAGCTGAAACTCCTGCTTTTAGACCGAACGCATCGTCGTCTACTTACATCCGACCAGTTCCACCTAATCGCTTTTTCCCGCACCCCCCTTCTCGCCATAATTCATTCATATTTCCAACCTTTCCACTCTCTTTTATTCTTGAGATTGCGGTACTGTGCCTATTTTTTTCGTTTTCATAGGAGGCTTGGGCTGGGACGCGCACAAAAATCTGGCGACTTTCGTGACTCTCAGCTGGTTAGTCTTGGATTTTCAACCGGGATGCCAGCTCCCGTCTTGAAAACGGTAACCTTATTCTCATATTCCTTGCTTTAGCCAAAGATATGACGCAGCATGACGCGTTCTCTCGATACAGCAAAGCACCTCTCCGTTTGGACTCTCTAAGCAATCAAACGGACGAGGAGTCGAGCAATGCTCACCAGCTCTGCGACAACTCATTCGCCTTCCAACGGATTCTCCCAGAAGGTGGACTTCGACGACGGAATGGGGCCATCTTCCGGCCCACAAAAGTTGACATCCAAAACAGGGGCCAAGACCGAAAAAGAGAAACGGAAACGATCTCGCGTTACTCCAGAACAGCTTGTTCATTTGGAGCGATACTTTTCAATGGACCGAAGCCCCTACTGCAGCGCGACGAAGAGAGATCAGCGACATCCTAGGTATGCAAGAACGCCAAACCCAGATTTGGTTCCAGAACAGGTATGTGTTAATCCAGATATGCAGCCGAATTGCTCATGCTCGATCTCGCAGGCGAGCGAAGGCCAAACTGCAAGATGGCAAGCACAGCGGCCGAAGAGGTAGCACCGAGGTCTCTCCAGACTCACCTCCTGAGCGTTCTGCCGGATTAGAGGTCGATCTTCACAGCATAATTCACGAAGACGAAGGTAAGAATTTCGTCATCGCTGCCAGCAGCCTAATTTTGATTTACCTTATAAATAGCCGTTACCATCATTCCGTGCACCGACCTGACTGTCGGAACTGGCGACGTATCGCAAGTCCTGCAAGCAAACATGACTTAGTGGCTTATGTTTGTGAAATGAAGCGATGCCTAACCTGGTTTATCCACTCAGGCGGCTATGGCTTCAAGATGGAAATACCCTTTAATACTGTGACGGACACAGAATTCAAGAACGTCGGGCCTCATACAGGTCTCGCTTGCTTTGTTTTATCGCACCCTCCAATATTCTACCTCGAAAACATCTCTTCCCCTCTTGGAGACGGATCGGTTGTCCGCACATGGAAGAGATGTTCAGATTGGACAGAAGGCCACCAAGCATCCCAAGTCCTACGTCACACTGTCATTGGCTCGGATGAGCAATTGGCTTATGTCCTCGAAATTTGCACGTAAATCCACCTGTTTCTAATATCCATTCAGAGCAGCATCCTATCACCCAGCGCGCACAGTATCCTCTCCAATGGAACTTCCTCCACCTCCTTTGGCTGGCCTCACCGGCGCTGGCCTCTCATACGGTGCTGACCCAAGGATGAAGAATTCCCAGAATAATATAGGTCAAGGTCACAGACGACCGTCATATAGTGCTCCCGATCTACGACCACCGCCGCACAGCGCCCCATCCGCTACCTTTCCACAGCATAATTTCATGCGCCCAATTAATCAATCAACCGGGACACGTTTCGAACCGGCCGTGTATAATGACTACACTCCAAATGTACATCAAGATTTAGAGACGTCTGGTTATTCGGCCATCCCTGTGACTCAAAGTCAAGCTGCGCGTTCATACGCTTCCCAACCGCACCGTATTTCAATAACGGTCCCCAAGCATTGCAGCCCTTCCAATCAGAAGTCAATCGCTTGCCATCCCAAGTTCCTCAACCATCGGCGTACCCTACCCCCTCTCCACCACCTCAACTACATCATATCGGCCGGAAACGAGTCGCGATAGCTTCTCTAATAACCCCACCAGTATCTTCTCAAGCATTGTCGGGTATACCTGGCTTCATGTACGAGGTGGATGAGGATTTGCGCTACCGGCGATGAACTTGAATTCATAATTTGCTAAGCCTTTTCGTATATTATAAACCATCCATTTTCGAGGTGCTTAATACTAACGTGTTACAATGCCCTACTCCTAGCCTGTACGTTATCTCCAAATTCTCATTCGTATTAATTTGCGCCTGTTTTCGACTACTCTTAAATTTAGCCCTACATATTTAGGCCCCTACTTGTATCAACATAATAATTACCCTATAGTATATATCAAATATACGATATATGAGTTTGCTGTGATAAAAATTATTCGTGCGTTGGAAGTGGAGGGAGGGATTGGTCATGAACTGAACCAACATCAGCCCTTCATATGACAATATTCGAGCCTACATGACTAACACTCTACAATCCTGCTGCCTGTCGCGCATCCCTCTCTTTGCCTATCCTGGCCGTGTATGCTCTGCTGACGATGTTAACTTTATATATAAAATAAAAGGTGGTGAGCTTGGGTAAAAAATCACGGAGTGGGCACGCACAAGCTCCAAGTACCGGTCAAGCATCTCCCAAGACATGTCTGATACATAATTAAAACGGCTAAGCATCATAAAACATCACACAAATGCTCACCTGCTCCGAACTCGACAGCGAATCTCCAGGCTTCGGCACACATTTCGCGTAACACCGTTCATTGGCTTTCTGCATAACATTGTCCTCAGTTATGTATGTCCGCAGATAGGCGATGACTATTCCTACATTCATGAGCTCTTGTGCGTTTTGAATGGCCATTTCTTGTCGAACAGCGTTCATCATAGCCTCCTTCCGGGCGACCATGTCTAAAGCGCCAACGATTCAGCAGAGTCTTTGGCAGACGAAAAAGAGCGACGGAACACACCTGCCGGAGGTGTCGCCGAGGACCTGGAGAGAAAGTCGGACATAATGGGCGCGACAAGACAAGTGTAGGAGTAAGTGAAGCGTGAAGCTGCAGTAGACCTCTTGACGAACGCGCCAGTGTCAGAATTTTCGATTCGCGC